>OX456985.1:11378098-11595598 GCA_949752695.1 Melanostoma scalare
CCAAATAGGGCCCCTTTCTTTTTGCTGTTTGTGACTAATTTTGTTTGCCTTTAAACTTGTATAAAACGAAATTTAAACTAAATATAAACTCCAGGGTGGCAAACACTTCTAGAAAACATAACTTGACGTTAATTTTCTGAAAACTTGTGTGGCCCAGTGCACTTTTCGAAAGGCTTTTCAGCGTTTCGAGATAGCTTGTCGATTCAGGCCTAGGACTAGTAAGTTTTTCAACTGAGAATTTACTTAGCAAAATATTGAAGCCAAATTATGAACAACTTTTCTTGAACAAGGAGAGACTTGGTTGTTTTTAAAAACAAAGAAAAATTGTAAACAGTCTTGCTCTTGATGTGCTTCTCAAATAAGGCTGGGTGCTGAACCACGCAATGATGTTTATGCTGTTGTTTTGCGTAGAGCAGAGCTCAGAAAGCACAGAAAGAGTTTAGTTTAGTTTTTAAACCTAAAGCAAACAAATTATCCGCAACAGCGAATTGATCTTAGATTAAAGTCCCTTTTTCTCTTACATAAGTTTAATTCTTCTTACCAATCGATAGCCGTTGCCATATTTTTTCTTCAAAAAGAACGATGTTCCCATGCACTTCAAGTCACCATCTGCCATAATTGCAATACGGTCTCCCAAAACATCAGCTTCATCCATGAAATGTGTCGTCAGCAAAATTGTTCGACCATTTTTCTCAGACTGCAACAAATCCCAGAGTTGTCTTCTTGCCGCCGGATCCATGCCTGAACTTGGCTCATCGCACAACACAACTTTAGTGCCGCCGCAAAATGCCGCACATACGGACAACTTCCTCTTCATTCCACCGGATAGTTTCGAAGAAGCCACATCGGCCTTGTTCTCCAATTGGATTTTCGCCAAGAACTTTTTAACTTCAGCTTCTAGATCGTTTCCCTTGAGGCCCTTCAAACGACTGTAAAACACCAAATGATCCCTCACTGTGAGTTCATCGAAAAGTATGTTATGTTGCGGGCACAAGCCCAAAGACATACGGGCGCCATCTATATTCGTTCTTATATCACTGCCATTGATAATGGCCGTGCCTGATGTAGGTGGATATATTCCTGTTAACATCGAGATTGTTGTCGTTTTTCCAGCTCCATTGTGTCCCAGTAAAACTGTTATTTCACCTTCATACATATTCAATGACAATCCCTTAACAGCTTTTCGTTGACCAAATGCCTTGGTCAGACCTTTCACTTGCAGGCCAGCATGCTTGCCAACTGGCTCCACTTCAAATGCGTCGTTGGAGTTATATTTAATGCCGTTGCTGGTACTTTCAATGCCAATGTATTCTCGTTCACCACACCAAAAACTCTTTTTGAATGGGAAATACCACACTTTTGGAACTCCAAAATCTCCCGGAAAGATTTGCTCCACATACAAACAAATGATAAGGTAGACACAACTAGACAAAAGCATCATTGCAAGCACATAAGCCATTGTCAGCGAATCGTCAACGCTCACTGGTGAAAACATATTGCTCCACTGGAATCCCCGTCCTTCCATTTCAAAAGAAATAATTATTTGTACGCCAAAACCCATTGCAGTGTTACACAGAAGAGACCATAACAGCTTCGTTGCCAGAGTTAGAGCACCGTAGTTTGTTCGGAAAAATGTATAGGGTATGTACACAATGAACCATATCAGGCCTGTTAAGGCCGCTGCTGTACTGGCCTTCGAAAACAGAGTTGCCAACAAGAAGCAGAAGCAGAGTAAAGTTGTTATGTATATCAAAAAGAAGAAGAACACAGCCGTAAAAGAGCTATAAGTTAATACAGCAACGTTGTCTGTCCATTTGATCTGCAAAACAAAGATTTAAAAAATCAAAATAAAACCACAACTACTTGTAAATACCATTAGGACTGTTGTGATCAGCAGCGATGAAATTCCCATCATGAGGAATCCCTTGACAAACCAAGCTGTCCAGTGAAGCCAGTTCTGAAGACCCATAATTTTCATGACCTCCTTGAGTTGCTTCTCCTTCTCGGCTGTGATATACTGAAACAAAAGACTCATTGAAAACGAACTTAAATACGTGTTCTCCTTTGAATTGTTACCTTGACGGTGTAAGAGCAGGGGTAAATGTAACTTAGAACAATGATCAATGACATCATTGAAGACAGTCCAGTAAGCAATGGATCATCAACGAACGCCGGATATGGATATCGCTGAAGTACCACACTCGGAAGGGATTGCCCCGTGAGGTTTTTGGCTGCAAGCTTCAGAAAAGCTGTTGAGATCGCATTTTGTACGGGAAGAAAGCCTTCTCTTAGATATCCCGATGGAATCCCTCCATCCGTATCGTTTGTATTTCTTGGACCAAGCGGATCGTAAGGCAAGAAGAGGGTATTAGTCATCCATGTTTGCAGTCTATTTGAAATTGAAGTTCGCAGTTCACTAGGAAACCGAATCCGATACTTAAGGTTCATTGTAGGCTCAGACATTGAGTCATCAAACTCAATGCCACCCAAATAAGGCTCATCCAAGAGAGCCTCTTCCATATCTTCAGCGCTGGCATATCCACTGTAAGTCAAATTCAAACCCTCCGCTGCATTTTTTACAATGTTTTCAAAAAACGATGATGAATTCGGTGAAAACGCCAAATGGTACTTTAGTTTTTCTGAGATCGCAGGTGAAATTTCTTTGCTGCAACAAAAAAAGACAAAAGTTAGACTTTTTCACGCATAGAAAAAGATTTTTGTAGATTGAAATGGTTAGAGGTTAAGAAGATACGTTCAACATGTCTACAGTAGTTAATTGGGTTAGGTGTTATGTCAGCGATTAGATAAATCAGCACGCACTTAAAGGATTCTATTCTACGTGCAGGGCAAACGAAATTTACAAAAGAAAACAAAAACATTTAGCTACAAAGGAGTTAAAGTGGTTCAACTCCTTAGGGGCTTGCCTTTGTTGGAATGTCTTCCTTTTCAGCTTCCTTAGGATGGCTGCTCGTCCAAATTGAGACCTAAAGGTAAAAATGATAAAAGAAATGTGTAAAAGCATGATGGCTGGTGCGCAAAAATATTTGACGAATGTCTGTGCATGCAAAACAAAGATAAGAAAATTATCAAAAAAAAAAAAAAAAAATTTGGCAGATTTTAATCAAAAAAATTTGAAAATTTATTCGTTTCCTGGAAATCCGCAATCGGTTGCAAAGAAACGAAACAATTTCCTTGTCGGTATACCTCTACAGATTAGAAAAAAGTAGACTATCTTAAACGGTGGTCGGCGAAAGCAGCGGCAGCGTGGTTCCGAGATGGCCTTCTCGGAACAAACGAGGCTAATCGCTGCTAAAAAATTAACTTAGAATATCTGCAAGTGATAAGCCACTATCTAATATTAAAGTTCCAATAGTAACCGTAAAGTGTAGGAAATTCAGAAAGTGGAATACCACGAGCACAGCGTAGGTAGAACAGAGAGTCAAAATATTGAAGAACAAAGCCTTCACTTATTTCAATTGATTTCAAACCAACAGACAATAAAATGGCAACCGAGGGTGGAGAGTTCCCGTTGGAATTCAGCTTGTGGACAAAATACCGTTACTTTTGACATCAATTTGGTGATACAACCTCTAAGTGTAATGTCACTATCCATTGGACGAAAAGAACCGTTCAGGAGCGTCCAGAAGCATTCTTAAACCGTTCCATTGGTGCAAAAAGATCGCTTCTCATAATTCTGAGGAGTGACAGCCGCTTCTCGATTTGAAGTGAGAATCGACTCAAGAAGCACTAAAAAATGTTACTCAAATGTCAAAAACAAAGTTTTCTTCAAGGAATATTTTTTAAGAGCCATATGTGTTTCACTCACACAAAGGAAATTACGTTAAACTGAATAGAAACAATTTTGGGTGTTCCATTGGTTTTTAAAATGAGTGCTTGGCCGAGTGAAACCAATGAATGAAAACCGACATAAGTTTGTTCGCCGAACTTTACCCACCACACGTCCCTGTCATTTGGAAAAAAAATATGTACCATTTGACAGCCCTGTGCTTTACCTGAACTCGCCCCAGCAAAAACTTTTAAGGCGAATTGAGGACAAACCCAGGGTGAGCTGATGTTTTCCAAAAAACATAAAGTGGATGGAGACTATAGGCAAACCCAGGGCTTATAAAAACAAACTTTGGACTAGTTATAAACTTATAAGTTACTAAAGTACGAATCACAGAGGGCTGGTAGTAGCAAAAGCAAGTAGTGAATGGCAGTCCGGTCAATGGCTTCCATCAGCAAACCGTAAAGTTTGGTTTTTGGACTTTACTTTTAATAATCAAAGGAAATTAGAAATATTGGCAACAATTTTTGAAAGAAAAATTTACTAAGTACTACGTTGTTTTGCTGGCCGCTGCTAAATACTTGCCGAGTGGCAGTGGGTCTGGTGAATTTCGTGGTCACACGAAGCTAATCAGTTGCTGGCAGCAGCGGCTACTCGATTCGCTGCTGGTAAAAATCCATGTGTGACCCGTGTTTAAACGAATAAAACGCCCATAAAAACATTCAAGCACTATCCTTTCAACGGAAGACAAAGTCGTCCTTGATGATTGTAACACAAAACTTTGGAAGATGCATGTCCCTGGATTTCAGAACTCCCAAAGGGATTAATATTACAAAAAAAATTGGGGTACTCACTTCCCACCAAAATAAATATTGTCAAGCGATATAACGTAAGAAAGCTGAAGGCGCATAAGATAACTTGTGTCATTTCCACTTCATCCAGTTGTTCTTCAATTGCTCCTGAATCTCTTGCAGCCATTATAGGTTTAACAATACCCAGTGGCAACAATACCAAGAAGCAATCAGAGCCGCAACCTCTGTTCTTTTAGATCTCGATCGGCCCCAAAACGGAAATCGATGGATCATCGAATCTCAGAACCTCGAAAAACACAGGCCGAATTACAACTCACGTTATAGGATAAGTGAGTGGCATCAGTGATCCAGTTAGTGAGTAACCATTTTGGGATTACAGCATACGTGATCTTACGTATCGTATAGCTTTTTAAAATTGCAAGAGTACCATCATATATTGACTAGCATATTTCCAGTCTCTATTGATCAACAGATGTCTCTGATGACCCTTTAGACTAATATCATTTTTCTGTAAGTAAAGTTCACTCCTTTGTAAGAAAAAAACAATTTTAGTGAGAACTTCAGAAAATTAATACATCAAACGAGTGCATTGTTGGAATTATTAAAAGAAATCTTGTAAATTGATACCTAGACGGTCTTTCGGTGGATGTGTATATGGGTAACTGAAGTGATCGGTTTGAAATTGAACGGATGAGAACTTTTTTTGACTCGGTTGGTTACTTGTGTATTGGCTTAAGCACTTTTTTGATTTTTTGGGATAAAGTAATCTATCTTCGTAATAAAGACACAAAAAGTGTACACAAAATTTCTTCTATTTTCATTTCATGAATTTATCAGTGAGCACTTCATGCGTCGATGCTTCAGAAGGCCTGGAGTCAATAGAGGCTGTCATACTGCTGATAGCTGCAGAGCCACATCCATCACACTACCTGATGGAACCAGACTGGCTGCCCAAAAAGACGCAAAGTATCTAGGCATCAATTTTAACGAGGTGCTTAGATTCAACCTGCACTCACGCGCTGTACTGGAGAAGGCCAACTTCGCCTTCCACCGACTGTACCCTTTGCTGAGGAGAAACATAGTATTAAGTTAGCCAACAAAACACTAATGTACAAGCAGCTGCTGAGACCCGTCATCAACTACGGCAGCCCAGTTTGGTTCACCATCTCGAAGACTGCGATGAAAGAACTCTTAGTTTACGAAAGGAAGATTCTGAGACTCTGCAACGGCCTCATTTTCAACCACCAGCGCCAGAGACAATACAGTTACCAGCACGTGTGCGAGAAATCCAAAATGACCCTTGGACCAATACGTCTTATCGACAGTAATTAAACGTCTGCAAATATCTATAACCACCCTAATCCCTTGGTGAGAAGGATGACCAGTGATGACCGACACCCTGAGCCAAGATACCTAAGCGTGATGAACACTTTGAACGAAGAAGTAATGCCAGCCAACGACGAAGCCACCAACTTCTATGCGGACCCTTCCGTGGCTAATGCTACTTCCAACAACCTCCCCATGTAGAGGGACACCAGCGACAACAGGGACGGAACAACATTTCTACATTATCGTTTTTTGATTACCTAGTATAAGTATCAATTGTATATACTAGATTACTCGATAACGTGAGCGGTAATACCAAATTCACATAATTACGTCACTAGTTGTTCAGTAAAGAGCGACGTAATTCGGCCCCAGTACTAAGCAAAAGTCTGAAGAGAGCTCTACAAGCAGAAAAGAAGAAAAGAACATCATAATTTTATTTACAAAAACAAGTAACTTGAGGTGGAAGAAATAGAGAATGAGATTCCAAAACTTAACTAAAGGTTGAACTGGAAAAAGTACCTTTAATTTTTTTCAATTTCTGAAAAACTTAGAAAGATTTTCACGTTAGGTTTTCTGCATTTAACTCATAATAAGAACATTGATAATTTGAAAAAAAAATTACCCTTATAAAGACAAAATTTAGTAAAAAACAAAAATTTTGAAGAATGATTACTTAAAAACCATTCTAATTAACTTGGAATGAAATATTAATCAAAGAACAAAGTGATAGCTTTCAAAAACTTTATAGAATGTGGGAGCATTTGACTAAGTAAATTTTTCATAATATTTTTAAAAAATAACGTCAATTTTTTATAAAATGCCTATCTCGCCTAAAAGGAGGGAGATAAACCCCCCCAGTTACAATTTTTTCATGTTTTAACTAAATCTATCCGTTCTGAGCTTTTGACACATCTTAAGCAAAACATTCTAAATATGATCATAAACTTCTGACCAAAGATCTGAAAGGAGTTAAGCTTGTCACAACTACTTAAGCTTGAATCAAAAAAGGCTGCAGAACCTATGGCGACAGCAGATCGGCTGGAAAGGAGTAGGCTTACCAGCATGGTGTGATCAAAGCAACTGGTCCGAATTTAGAAGTAGAATTTGATGAACTCACGCTACTCCCTCAAGGTGGGTACAGAAATTACCTATATTATATCAATTTTTTGTGACGAAGAATACGCAACTAAGAACCATATCATCAACACTGTGACCTGAGCATAGATACATAGAAAAGTGTGAATCACGAGAACACGACGAGAGATCACAGAAAAGGGAGACCTCGGGTGGGGTCTGATTTGGGATAAGTGATCCATACATTTCATTGAATTTTGTATGGATAGCAACTGGTTTAAGATGGCCCAATCAGCAAGAAGAAGACCCTAATGAATAATTGGAAGACTCACCAGAAACTCTATTCGTCGGTTGAGTCCCTAACAAACTGTTTATAACCCAACTAAGCAAGTAAATAGGAATTTATTTGCAAACACGAAAATAAGGGAGTTTTAAGTAGTTATTTCGTACTTTCCGAATGGCGGAAGCTTCAATCCAATTCAGCACTTGTGTGAGTTTATGTAAAATGTTTATCATCACAACATTTTTGAGGGCAACTTGTATCGCAAAAAAATGCAACAGCGAAGTTAAAGTATCTCAAATACTATTGAAAAGAAACCAGTGTCTCTAAACCAAGTTTAAAACTAAAAAACACGAATTAATGTTTACAAAAGGATAGTTAAACAACAGCGTACATAAATTATAAACATTTAAAAACCAAAAACCTTTCATTTTTAACTTAACAATAGGTCATTGATGGGGATTTTCACAATCATACAAACAAATCCCTTGCACGCAAAGTTTTTTTTTTTACTAATTGTTGGTTTGGAGTGGAGAGGACAAATAACTAATTTTTCCTTTATCTATAGGAACTGAAACAAATTACTGTGATAGTGGACAAAAGATTTTATCTTTTTTGAACAAATAAGTAGGTACTTTAGTTAAATGCTTTAACCCAGCGACGATTCATCACTCGCATAATAAAAATTCACTTAGTTAATTGGGGTGCAAAGTCATTTACTGAGCTGCAATAAGAACAAAATATCAATGCATCCCATGGCATTGACATTGAAAAATTTGAATGCAATACCTCAACACTCACTAAAAAACGAGCATTTCAAAACATTAATCATTTCTTTGAAATATTTGTTCAACTAGTCAAATGCTTCAACATCTCCTCAAAATATTCTCTAAGCCAAGATTGTTAAAAACTGTTTTAAAGTGTAGGTTTAACACACCAGGTCTACAGTAAAGTAGACCAGCGCACCAACAAAACCTCTTCCTCTTTGTCTACCAAGCAGTGATCCGATTAAGACTTGGTTAATATATGAAATGAGTAGCCAATCATATTTGTTTGCGCCAGTAAATGTACATTAAAAGAACTTGTTAAACTTAACGCGCTTTCGAAAACAAAATGCTTAAATTTATTTGGGAAAAAAAACTATCTGCAAACAGGTTCCAAATCTGATATAAGCCTTTGGATTTCGAATGATCTCAACAATCAACAAAACAAAAAAACTCCTTCAAAAGGGGTAAATGGAGGTTTAAGTGTTTGTGGAAACGGAAATATGACTAAAGCCGTGTCACTGTGCTCTGTTCGAATTTGGCTGAAATTGAATGTTCTTTTTTTTAAATTTGTATACGAACCGTAGCAAGCTAAGATTGTCTATAGGTAATGATGACTGGTTGTAATATTTGGTGTCCATATGATCCGGCGAGACTAATGTCCGCACGAGTACTAGTAACAGCGAGAAAACTACCGGAAGGACAATTTCTACACCAAGTTGCAGTTTGTGATTCCATTGTAAGATCCAGTTCTTCCAAAGCAGGAGTCGAAATTTATCAAAATTACTCGTTGTCATTGTATTTATTTAAATATGCATTGGCTTCGTCTTAAGATTTATCACAAAGGAGCTGAAATTAAAAATGATATAATTTAAAGAAAATTGCTATAAGAAATTGTTTTTTTAATTGTAATTAATTCTTAAGGTGAAAACTTAGGTGGAAGGTAAGACACTTGAGCCACTTTTTGTTAAATCGCTCATAAGAACCTTTGTATTGCCTAAAGCCGCATGTTAGATGCAAAATTTCAAAGATACATTTATCTATTTTATGATTTTAATAATTTAAAATACACGCAAGTGATTTTTGCCAAATGATAACCAAATCTCCCCTATTTTGACGAAAGTAAAATTTAAAGTATGAAAAAAAGGATCGGTAGTTGTTGTAATTTTTGTGGAGGAGTGGAGGCCAATGGTAATCTGGTGCACTTAGACCAAATTGCCAGTCGATTGTTACTACCAGAGCAGCCGCCTTCCTATTTTGCTGCAATTACACATAACGCTTCGAGAGAGTCATTTAGAGAAAATAGTTACGCTGAAAGAAAAGTAGATGCCCAGAGCGTGATTCGAACCCACGCATTCCGCAATTTTCTACTAAGCACTCTACGACTGCACAACGGCCACCATTAAGTTGTTACGATGGATGAATACAATTTTCATAGAATCAAAATATTAAAACTATTTAAAAACTTATCACTATTTTAATTATAGATAAGACAGACTATATGTACAATGCTTGCAGCTTTTCTGTCACACTATGATTTCAATTTTGTTTCATGTTTGCAATGTTTAGCAGATAACGCAGGTTGTACAATCGCGAAAAAAAAAAAGTGAAATAACAACAAAGCATGAAATTACGATGATGGAGAAAGGAGAATACAAAAAAGGGATTCTTGCAGTTCTGTCTGTCTGCCTCTATGTCTAGTCATTTCGATTGAATTTTGTACGATGGATCAGTTTTAGGTTGTATTTCTCATGATGTTTTAAAAAAGTGTAAAATAGGAGTCTTTAAATTCTTTTGTCCATCTCTCAATAAAGTCTAGCATAGGATTTGCTTTGCTTGTAACAAGTTGATATGTTCATAGAATTCGAGGTTAGCATTGATAATAATACCATGGTTAAAGAATTTCGAAGTTTGATTGTTGAGATATTGAATAACTACACTGGAAATCCTTTTACGGAGGACGTCATGTCATACTATAACACTTGAAGGGGTTCTAAGACCTTTTTAAGAACATTAAAGTTATAACAAAACTGTATGAAATGCAAGAGATTTCGCATATATTGCAACAATGAAAAGCAAAGGACCAATGCGTCTCCCTTGTGGAACGCCATAAAAGATTTGACATTGCGAAGTTTGACTTTATTAGATTAATTTTCAAAGTAGAAACTCATCCAAACAGTAAATACCGGAGCAAGTCAAAATACTTTTAGCAAATACTTTAATATTATGAGAAAGTTGGTCAACAGCTTTAGAGAAGTCAGATGGAACACTGTCGAGATTATACTTCACAAAAAAGTAAACAGCTTTGGAAATCATGAAAACTTTGCAATTGGCCTATAGTTTTATACATTTACTTTTTCATCCTTCTTGAAAACAGCAGCGAAAAAGACTTTTCCAAAGGCTAGGAAATAATATGGATAAAGATCAGCTTTTCAAGCTAATGATAACATCATTAAAATAATTATTGTTAGAGTACTTTTCTCTTAACGCACAAGTTCACTTCAAACATACATCATACACTTAAGGTTCAGATAAATAAATAACTAAGCACAAAAAAGCTTGTGGAACCTCGGAAAACCTGGAAATCTAACGTATTCCAAGAACCTACCATTTTTTGCTGACTCCAAAAGGCTCAGAAAACTTGCCTGTTTTTCTTGAAAGGCGATACTCGTGGTGTTCTGCACTTTCTCTTTCAGCAGATACTCAAGGACTGTACTAAAAGGCAACGTTTTTTTGTACTACACCCACTTGAAATACTTCTTCGTCTCCACTCCGTTATACATATTATCCTTACTTATTAGCACCCCATACTAAATCTCGCGGTTGTCGATTGAATGCTTTTCGAACTTAATAAGCACTATGTGCTATTCCTCTACGAATTCACTATATTTCACCATTGGATTCATTATTCTTTTGGATTGCAGCTGTTGTTGATTTACCAGGCAAAGTCCCACATTCGTTATCAGATAGCCTTATTATGTTTTGCAATCGGCTGCCCAAAACTCGCTCTTCAAGGTATGGGACTAAAACTTAATCGAACTGCATTTATCGCAGCTTCGTATTTTTTTTTCTCGGATGGGATTCGAACTTCGAATCTCCCACGTAACAATCAGTTACTCTAACCATTACGGTGCCTATCTCCCGGCAATTACACGACACCAACTCAATTGAAGTAATTCAAAATTAACTTTCAATCATCCTCAAGGAGTTAAGACAGTCCTAGATCTGCACAATAAATGGAAAGAATTAAAACTTTCTACTTTCTTTATGATTTCCTATTCCAAAACATGTTTAAACATTCAACCATATTTTCCTCTTTTCTCCTTCATGACATCTATAGCCAAGTTACACTTGTGTGTCTTAAATTTATAAATAGCAAAGTAAGTTAGCTTAGTTTTCCGTGAATAATCAATCACACTGCCATGAAAAGGGTATAGTTGAATAAAATGCTGTATTTATTAATTTCTTAAATCAAAAGTAGCTTTACCAGAGCTGTAGAAATATTCAATATTCAATATTCTACGCAAAAGTGTTGAAAAAAAAACTGTTTAAAACATTATACGACTATACTCCTATTTTTCAATACTTCGCCCATTTTTTTCAACCTTATAATTTTATAGCTTCGATTATAAAAAAAAAATTTCACCACCCAAAACGCCAAGGACAGTCGACAGTTTCACATACAAACTGTAAATTGCAGCAGTATTTTAGTATTTCATGTTCGACGGTAAATATGTTGATTGATAATACAAATACATAACACGGCTCTTGACAGTTCAGTTGAAAGCAGTAAACCTAGCGTCAATTTTGGCGCAGATAACAAATCTGCATAATGTGTTTCGATATCAGATCAAGAATTCATAAGAAACTTATCGCAATTTCGAATCCAAAAATTTTGAAAAATAAAAAACCAAAAATAGATTCTAACGTCATTTGCGTCATCTGAAATATGTTGTGTTCAACAGTCACACTTACAACACAGACAAAACTGACTACCATTTTATTTTGTTTCTAGGACATAGCAACTCAGCTGAGAGTTAGTGGAAAGGACTTCAGTGGAAGGACTTCAGTGGAAAGGATTTCAGTGGAAAGGACTTCAGTGGAAAGGGACAGCGTTCCTGTTTAAATCAATTTCCTAAAAACTGACTTAGAAGGACATTTTTCATCCGGAAGACTGCTGTTCAACTACTTTAAAGTAGAACAGCCAATATTACCCGCATGGCAACACTATTTGAGCTCAAACCGTGAATCCGTTATGAATTCTTACGCTGCTTTTGACAATAGACCGTTATGTTGCTGTATTTGAACTTCCTGAAATGTTGATCAACAAACAAAATCCAACTACACAAGAGACCCTCAATAAACACGTTTTGTCAACTAACAGGAGTGGATCCACTTAATTTTTAATTGAAATTGCTATAATGATAAGATAGAGACCAACTTAACAGTATCACTTCAGCCGAAAAGTGTTTTCATTCCAATGCACCTCTACATTCCAGTGCCAATTCCAATAACTTACGCAACAAAAGTGCCCCTCATTTAAGTTCACAATCGTTACACAATTAATTAAAAAATACCCGTTTTAAGCAGAAATCCTTTATGACTTTGAACCTAAATTAACAATAACAAAAAATAATTTGACAGCTATAAACATAGATTAGATTATCACGAGACAGGAAACAATATTACGGCGGATATTTTAATTTAATTATTTGATTACAAAGATCTTCCAGATCAACAGACAGACACTATTTCACCACATGGTTCTTCAAACGTTCAAAAATCAACTTAAAAAATGTTGACAAAAATCTAAACAAAAAAAGTTCACTTACGTTGAAACTGCGTTTCGAATAAATCCACTTTTAAATAAAAAAAAAGAAAGTTCGTTCGTATGTGGATTGAAATTGCGAACTAAAACCGGAGACGATTCCGAGCGAGCTCACTATAAACCAAAATCTAAGGCAAGGAGCAATAAGTAGCGGCTTCTTGTCCGACAATTTGCAAACTAACTTTCCAAAGCTACTCACTTGCTGGATATAACCATTTGGTTTTGATTATTATGTCGGCACTTTATGCTTTATCAATACGTGAAGTTCGATAAGGCATTTATAGCATTAGAACTTGAAGCTTATGACTAAGTGTAATATGAATCATGCTTTGATAAATTGCAAACATCAACAACGAAGCTTAAGTGCAGACTGGCAGGATGGACTTCATCGAATAGAGATGTTTTGGTTAGAGTGCATAGGTTCACTGGTTTGACCTACATTCCTTATTCATTTTTCATTCAAAAAATAACTTCTCAAAGAAGCTTGAACGATAAAAAAGAAAGCAATGATTTCGTGTCTGTGGATGCATTGCGAAAAATAAAACACGGTTCAACAAACCACTTATCTTATCCTTAGAACGTGACATTTAAAAGTGTCGATAGTAATTACAGGTACTTATTTGCGTTTTTCACATGATTATAAATTTCGAACCACGTCAATAAAAATTGAGAAAAAAAGAGCACAAATGAACGAAACATTGAAAAAGCATTTAGCAGCACACTTGTTTTATAGAGAACTTTCACAACTGTAAACTACAAGTTAGGATTCTGTTTTTACACCCAGAAAGCATTAGAAGCACCAATCCGTGGGAGCCTTCACGTCACAAATATCATCTTTAAGAAATAGAGCTCTACCGGATTCGTTGGAATTGTCCTGTTCAAAGGAGAGATTAAGAGGACCTCGTCAAAAAGGCAATATCAAATACGACGTTCAGACACGATCGCGGAAGGAAACAGAAGAACAGCAGACCAATACACTCCTGGTACAGACAAATGTAACAAAATTAGCATTTGGTTAGTGTCAGACATGGAGCAATCTAAAACCAGGAGATTTGCCGAGGCATTCTAATGTCAAAGCGGCGTACCCCACGAGCGTATCACAGTTATGAGATAACAGAATCCCAACGAGATCATGATGCTGGTAATACCGAAAAGGATGAAGAAAAAGAAGAAGGAAGGGTGAGTTTTAAATAAAACAAAATAAAAATAATTAGAGTGACGCAACAGAGCGAGGAGTGCATTCCTCACAACCATAACTGTAAGAAATGGAGGGAACCTGCAATTTTCTGCCGATTTCGTACGGCTAATCAAGAAAGCTTTTTCATGGCAATAAGTTTACTATCAGAGGACTTGTCTATTCCTCGCGAAAGGCGGTACTCGTAAAAAAACATTTTTACTTCTGTTGGGATTCGAACCACGACCCTTCCGGTTAACAGACATTCTTCTTACAATAAAGAGTTCGAGGTTCTCAAGGCAGCAAGATAAGACTTGGTGTTATTAGGAGTGATGAAAATTTATAAAAGAGACAAATATTTTTGGTGAGATCACGAAAAATATTTAGCGGCCACAAAGAAGGTAATGCAGTGGATCATGAATCAGCTTATTAAAGTGATGGTAAGCCCTTGATCCAGTAGCTCTCAGACCGATTTTTAAAGGACGACGACAATAGTTTGATGACGTGATTGACGTTCTGCATTCATAGCCTAAGACTGAAGAATTGAGCAAGCAGATTTTTCCTCACTCCTATAAAAAAATTTGAATTTGTTTCGGATAGAAGCGTTGCGAGTTGATTCTCTAAATCTACTCTGTGGTAATAACTACATGGTGACAAAATATTTGCCAATGGAGGGGTAAGCTTTGCAGGCTCACTAAAACTATAAACAAGTATGTATGTATGTACTTTCTTCCGTGCTCTGGAAGTTTTCGCACTACGTTTACTTTATGGTGATACATGCCACACAGTGCACGTCACAATCGATTTATTAAAGGAAACATTCGATGAGCGCATAATTTTGCGGAATGAACCTGTCAATTTTCCACCTAGATCGAGTGATTTGATGCCATTGGATTATTTTCTTGGGAGACAAGTCACTCGTCTACGTCAACAA
This sequence comes from Melanostoma scalare, assembly GCA_949752695.1. Lineage (NCBI taxonomy): Eukaryota > Metazoa > Arthropoda > Insecta > Diptera > Syrphidae > Melanostoma > Melanostoma scalare. The sequence continues at coordinate 11,393,081 of OX456985.1, forward strand.
GCCAGAAACGTTAGGGAGCTTGGAAGCCAACATTCGTGGCGTTAGTGCCGATATACGGCCTTAAATGCTAAAAAAAAAGTGGTTGAAAATTAGACCTCTTGACTTGGCTTTATTCGAGCCAGCCGTGGCGGCCACATGCCCGAAATCATATTTAATAAAGCCAAATATCCAATGAATAAAGCCAAAGATGGACATCGCAACGATTTTCTTGTGTTTTATTATATTTCAAAGTTCTAAACCTCTAAAAAAATCACCCTTTGTATAATATTTGTACTATTCTTTATAAAAGTTACTGAGCTTCACTATCTTGGTTGAGCTCAGCCAACAATTGTAACCGCAATCGAATTAGTAGAGAACTCTCTGTTACGAATTACGATGCGTTACATCGCCCTAAAAGAAAGAAAAATGCACGCTCTGTGGTGCAACCCTTTGTATGTAATCAACGATAGACGAAAGAACGATAATCTTTTAAAAATTTACGGAATCTTGGCCTTGTACTTGTGATCAAAAATGAGCTGCTTTTCTGAGCGAAATCATGTCGCTTCCTGAATATGCAAGTAAATTGTCTCAAATGCGACAGAACTGTAGAATAGAAGTCGTCTGGAAAATGCCTAAAAAATTACCCAAAATTTTAGGTTTTTGGCGTATCTATAATGCCCCGACATATTTGTAACCCACCCTAATCAAGTTTTTGTTTAAAGACGATTAGAGTCTACTATGGAGCATATTTTTGTCTTTTTGTTTTTTTGGATATAAGATTGAACTATGAATCAAAAATTTGGTCGGCTGGTTGATTGCCACTCGCACGTGACAATTTTTTATAATTTATTCTTGTGACAACTAAAAAGCTTCGTCACAAGATACCATAATAATGCGATGGTCTGTTATCGCATAAATTATTTAATTCAAAGATTGCGTACCTAATCTTTCGCTTTTGCGTTGCAATTTCATTCAACTGTGAAAAAAAAATTTCAAATTTTTGGACTAGTCAAAGCTTTTTGAATTGCAAAACTCGACAAAATAACTAGAAAATCGTATTTGAAGAAACACTTTCCTTTCTCTTAATTTTCCGGTTTAACGACCATCGTGATCTCGAGGAAATCTAAGCTCAATCCACTTGAATGCTTCATACTAGCGATTCGACCATGGGATACGCACGTTAACCTCAGAATGCGTCGCCAAACTTCACGGTTTAGGATTGTTCTATGTCTGACTTGCCTGAAATGCAGATTTTGTTGCATTTGTCTGTACGAGAAGTGTTTTGGTCTACTTCTTCGCGTATTTTCCCTCATATGAGAAAACTATTTAAAGAGTGCTAAAAACATAAACTAAGAGCCTTTTCATCGACGTTTAAACTAGAATTATAAAGGAGTAAACCACCACTAATCTAACAAATAAATTATCTTAGTACTAAAGTCTTGCTGCCGATTTGTCGAAAGTATATCCAAATTATATTTTTAGTTAACAAAACTAACAGCTATTGAAGTTTTAATTAACTTATTTAGTTTTACATTTCCTTAAAACCATTTGGCCTTGATAAGATTAAATATACTTTTGATGTAAGTATGTATGTAACTGTAATATACGTAAGTGTCATAAGTGCAATGTAAGTTGATCTTCCCCGCTTTGAGTAAGAATTTTGATACTACGATTATGAGTAGAAACAATTAGAGGTTTCCTCAAAAATGTTATCTAGGCATTATCGATGAGTAATAGAAGTTAGTCATTAAAATCTAAACACACATTGTGTTTACGTTTTATTGAAGGATTGTGTTAAGGAAATCAAATATTACTCATAACTCATGGGTCACTAATATGTAATTTGTTCAACAATAAGAATGTACCGCGAGTTGAGTACTTTCACACCATGAGCTTTTTATCTTTTATCAGCACCTATGATATCTTTTGCACTCAAAAATTTAAATTGCCAATTTGGTATCAACGTCAAATGTCTCAGTTCAATAACTCACTTGATCGAAGGCCACGCAATAATTTATAGTCAGCGTGATGATGAAGATCAGGAATTTAAACTTTATGTGTCAGACAAGACAGTGTATACGTTTGTAGAGTGAGAGTTAGAATATTCAAAAGGAGATACATATAGCTGATAAATATTCAGAAGATATCTACGGAAACCCCACCTCAAACGAGAGCCTTCGAAAGAATACTCATCACGTTCATGTCCATTCTTTTGTTTTGAATGCGCAAAACCAAATACAATGAATTATTTATTAATTCAACAAATATAAATCATGAGCCAAAACAAATTGTTTGATTTTTAAACTCAAACTTCCTTTGGCGCGTTTAAAAAAAATTATGAGAGTTAAATTTTTACGATGCATTCACGTGCACTGACAGCCGAACAGCAACGTGATGAGCTTAACTTAGATTTCACAAACGGCTGGACCGATTTAAAAAAAATTGTTTTCCACTAGAAATTACAATATTCCCGAGTAGCCATGATATTTCCTCCAATTATTCCAATGGGAACGGGACCTCAAAGTATTCTGAACCGGTCTTAGAAATTCTTTCAGCGCTAAAACGCTACACTATGCTCCTGTAGCGTAGGGTTTATTCCATCCCCTAATTCCCACGGGAATAGTAACCCAAAAACTACTGCACCGTTTTCAAAACATTTTGACCATTTTTTATCAATTTCATTTCTTTTAAAGGGTGTTCTTTTTAGAGATATACAAATTGAAAATGCAATGAAGATTCATTATTATAGCGTTAAAGAAAAGATATTCTAATGCCATTAGTGTTTTGAAACAACTTCGTGCATATGAGCCTCACGTCTGAACTCGAATGAAGCGTAATCGGAAAGTCCAATTTTAAACACCTTTTCAAGCAACTGGGGAGTATACCGGCAATAAGAACTTGCAAGCATTGATCTAAAGTAAGTCTATTCATTGTGAAATGGCAAAATGCCACAAGCAGATAATCATTAGAAACAGAGTTGCCAATCCAAAAACCAAAAAAACGCACATTAAAAGAGCGTTCGGGAAGTGTGGCGAACTGAACCATAGTTTTAAAAATGAATTCGCAAACGTTTTTGCGTAAAAGTAAACGCATTTAGCACAAATATACTGCCAATTGTCAAATTGACAATCATTAGAAACAGTGTTGCCAGTTTGAAAACCAAAATTCTTAAAAAAGCACTTTACAAACAAATAATTGTGGAATACGGGAAGATAGCGCTAACTATTTTTGTTGTGCTACCTCAAAGATTTATGCGTTCATAAGTACAAACCCAAAGCGCGGTGAAAGGTGTTTAAGAAAATACAAGAGGATTAATCAGAAGACACCGGGGGTGGCGCGGTATTGCACATTAACTTAAAACTTTCGTATGTTAATTGCAATATACAAAATTTGAACAACTAAAGCATGAATTTAGATACTTGAATGTACATCCTTCATTTTGGTCCAGGTAAAAATGATAAGCATTCTTACATTCCTAGCTTAGCTAGGTGGGTGTTGCATGTACACTTTTCAAAGAGAAGTAGTGAAAAGATTCCTGCATCGTTTTGAGAACCTCAAATGAAAAGTTTTGGTTATTGAGTTTAAAAAAAAAAAAAGAAATAAACTATAGTTGGCCTGTTCGCACTAACTAAACCATAAATCAAATAAAATAAACCATAAATCTTCTTTTCCCCGTCTTATCTTTTTTCTGCTGTTCCAAGCCTATAGTATCCTTACTGAGAGAAAAGGTGCATTCTGAATCTTCTTCCTTTGATACTCTCATGTCTCATCTAATGTCAAACATCAAATATTGAAACCATTTGTATTAATATCAGTTATACACTGCTGAACGTGTTAAAATTTTATTATTCAGCCCCATCAGGAGTTTCACCCGAAGGTCAAGTCAAGAAAAAACCCTTTTTTCTAGCATAGGAATGTCACACATTTGAGGGAGATCAGTTTTAGAGGTGAAGGTCCTCATTAAAATGTTTAGTACTTCGACCAGTGGCGTAGATAGGGGGGGATCAGGGGGATAGATCCCCCCCATTGGGATCGATAATTGTTCAACATAACTAGCCATGAATGAAATAAGTTAAGGAAACACACTCTGAAATTTAGTACCTACTTATTCCTACGTGAATTAAGTCTTATTTGCACTCACAGGATTGTACATTCTATACTTAACCTACCCACATTCTACGGGGAAAATACAAAGTCAACTTCATCTGAAATAAATTATTATTTCGGCAAATCACCTAATATTTTGAATTTCTTTTTTTATATCGATTTTCCACAACAGGTATGAGTAAATTCTTATCTCTTAAAATCTCTAATAGAGCAGTTTACCAAACATTACTGTATTAACAATCCAGGTGATGCCCTTGCGAAGCTTTTAGTGGATAATCATAAAAATTGTGATCTGGACACTTTCTTTTTGATCGACCAAGGGTACGACGGAGCAAGCAATATGTCTGGTCGGTGTTCAGGCAATTATTTGCCAAAAATTTGCTCCGCATGATCTGTACGTCCATTGTCCAGCACGTTCTTTGAACCTTGCTATATCTATTTACAGCAAAATACCAGTCATTAGAGATTGCCTAACCACAATTGAAGCACTTTACAATAATTTCAATACATCGATCGAAAAGAAAAGATATGTTGCAAACAGCAATAAGCGAAAGCGGCTGAATCTGACGCGATAGATCTTAAAACATCAAGCAGTTGAATATTTTGAGGACCTATTTCCGTTTGTGTTCGAAGAACATTGGAAAGTGACGCAAAGAACTTAAAAAACGCTATGGATTTCGAGTTATAGATTAGCGTAAAGGTTATAAGTTTGGTTTACCAACTCTCGTTGCCGTTAAGTCGTGAGTTTCAAAGAGCAAATTCAGACTTGGTCCAAGTTATGGATCTTGCCAAAGATTTAAGGGATCAACTAAAAATTAAACGAGAAGAAGATGACTCAATTTCGAAAGTGTTTGAAGATGCGAAAAAAAATAGCTGAAGTCCTTTACATTGACGTTAAACTTAAGAGAGAAGTGAATCAACAAAAGAATCGTTCGAACCCTTCGGTTCAAAGTACTGAAGAATATTTTCGAGTTACTGTTTTTAATCCTTTTCACATAGAAATCGAGAGAAGGATTGAAAACAATGAACCTTAGAGAAAAATTTACAAATCATGAAAACATACTACAAGGGTTTTCGGTTCTTTTCAAGGATTCTTCGTCAGAAGAATTAAAAACTTAGGAGAGATATTTGATCCGAAGAAATAATATTTCCTCTAACAATTCATTGGAAGCGCTCGATAGCTGCTCCGAAGAAAGCTTTCTCAATATATATATTTGGTTACAGCTACACTGCCGGTATAAACATCAACTCCCGAAAGAACATTCTCCAGTTTAAAGAGAATAAAAACAAAATAATGACCAACTAAGTGAGATTCTTATAAATATGTTTACTTTAATAACAGTGTGATTAGCTTTGGATGTTTACGTGTTTTCAGGATGGTTTGAATGGTTTTGTTGCTCTAGCTATTCATCGCCAAATACATATAAAAGCAGACGAGGTTATAAGGATAGGTTGGATAAAACATCCAAAAGGAATAAAAACTGGATTTATTTTGTGATTTATTTTTTAAATTAATATTATTTCACTTATTACATCAATATTTGTTTTAGTTCATAAAAAATATAATTTTTTATGGCATACATAATAAATTCGATGAAGTCTTGTTATTCGTTTTTTTTTTTTAATTACTAATATTTAAAAAAAAAATGAGCAACTAGATCTATCCCCCCCCCCCCCCCCCCCCCTGATCATTCATACGTATAATAGGTATGATAGTATTATACGTATGATACCGTATGAAAGTATTTTTTTTTTTCCTTTAAAAGCAAATGATGAAATATCGAAAAATTGAAAAAAAAAAAAAAAAAAACAAAAGGTTCCTAATGAAATAGGGTCAGGAAGGGTTAGGAATAAGAAATTTAAAAAATTAGGGCATTTTTTCCTGATTTAGAACAAATCTGGGCGGCGTCCCCAATTTTTTTATTTTTTCTAAGAACCACCCTAATGTGCATACATATGTATTTATCTATATCTACGATCACTTATGTCTTTCACTCCTGCCCTTAACAACAAATTAATCTGATTTATTAGTGCGCACTCAACCCGCCCTATCCAGCGGCTTTCAAGTGTGTGAATATTTGAGGAGAATGTCGTGCTTGAGGCATGGTGATTTATCATTAAATGTATTTGGAAGTCCAATGAGAGTTCAAGCGTTTTGACAATGAGGAAAAGTAAAAGAACTTTTACTTTAAAGAATCTGCAGACTGCAGTTGAAGTTTAAGCTTGAAACCACCAAACAAGGTAGTACTTTCGTTCGTTGAAGCCCTGGGGTCGCCCTGTGTCGCCACAAAGAGTTTTTTGAAAAACCTAAACTCGTCCTAAATGTCAAATTGAGTGTTTTTTGAGCCCTGGGGCTGACCTAGGTTTGTCATCAACTCACCCTAGGTTTTTGCTGAGGTGAGTTGAGGGCTGTCATATGGCATGCATTTTTATTCAAATGACAGGGATGTGTGGTGATATTGTTGTTTAGCGTTTTTTGAGGACAATTCATAGGGTTGTCAAAGAAACCTGCTGTAGCCGATTTGCCGCACACGTGATCGAGTAATACGTGACTGAATTATGTGCTTTTGGCATTACTTCTCGCGTTGTGGCGCACTTGAGTACAACAAGTTGACATTCTTTCATCAGTATTTGAACGAATTGAAGTTGATAAATGAACAGTAGACTGACGTTGAGTAACTCGACACCTGGGTCAACCCTAGGTACAGTTCAACGAACGAATCTAGTACATTGCGCATGTTGGGGTTTTATCAGGTTTTCCAATAATGACAACTTTTTTTAAACGAAAACCATAAACATAAACTCGACACTAACTCGACTTTTTTCATATTGCCACAGCGGTGGGGAAGTTTACAGCGGTCGATTCTTTGGATCTAATGGCAACCCGTCAAATTGACTGATTTGGATCTTTTGCTACGGACACCTGAACGGCAGCGATATCTTCTAAACTTCGACCAACCTCTTGCCTCACTGACATGACACGGTAACATCACACAACAAATATGTAGATGTAGACTCAAATTTTTTACACTATATTTGTTATTTACTGTCTAGTAGGACAAGAATTACGACCGAAAATTGAAGTTAACGCTCTCAAAGTAGCGGTCACCGACTAAGGATTTCAGTACAAAATTTTTACAATTTGCAGACATTGCTTGTTCGTTTTTTAAATTTTCACTATAGGGCCGTTCAGACTATACAATTAGTTGGACAGACTTAGTCTTGAACAACTAATGTTTGATAATCTGAGCCCTCAGACGACCGCTTGACCAACTTGTTGGATGGTTTTCAAATATTTTTGAAAATTTTGAAGTTGGATGGCTTTTGAATGGTTTTTGCAAGTGTGAGGCCAACATTTTACTGATGTAGCTGTATTTGTTTGTCTCATGAATTTTCTTCTTTTCTGATATCGATCGTGTTGATGGAATGGCGTTACTGACGGGACTCAGTGGGACTTTTCTTTGAAAATAAAAATACCAGCTGATGGTTTTTTGACGTTATGGGTTCCACATATCTTGGTACTTCTAACTCAATCAATCTCTGTTGAAGACTATTCACATGAGCACGACCAACAAATAAACGAATATTAGTCAATTCTGACATTTTATTCACATGGATGTTTTTGCAGTCGTTGAGAAAGACGTTCGATTTTACCACCGAAACAAGAATAATTTTGCGGTTGTGACGAGTTAACTTCTTTTATCAATTTCTTTAGTTTAGATGGAAAAGCAGAAATTTATGTATCTTAAAATCAGAATGAACCATAATCCCATCGTTTTCGAAGAAGAACCTAGGTTTTCAAAGTGCTTAAAATCACTTTTATTGGGTTATTAGTTGTTCAGTGGTCGTACTCATGTGAATAGCCCTGTTCACACTGTACAATTAGTTGGACAGACTTCGTTTGATGGAAGTTGGATGGTCGGATGTATTTTGCGTTCACATTTATCAAGCTTGTCGTCCAACTTTATGTCACGTACCCTTTCACTCCGTCCAACTTCTAAGTTTTCAAAAATATTTGAAAACCATCCAACAAGTTGGACAAGCGGTCGTCTGAAGGGTTCACACTATCAAGCATTGGTCGTTCAAGCCTAAGTCTGTCCAACTAATTGTACAGTGTGAACAGGGCTAATAGCACATCAATCATGTTGTCATAGGAACTATTTTCATATCAGCTGCAGTCAACATACTCAAGCTTTCTGAACATTGTGGGACTTATGTGGGACCTGAATGCACAACCGTAACGCATTGGTAATCGGGCTGATTTGTGTTTTCTCAGTCAGCTACCCAACAGTTTAAAAATCTATAAAAAGCAGACTAAAACTTTTTTTTTAAATCTGAACTTTCATATCAAAACCATGGCAGCTCTGTTACTCGACATACACGTGTCATTAATTCAATAACAACAAAACCAGCAAGTTAGTGTTCACATTTTTCACTCCAACTAAAGAAATCAATCGATACATCAAGTTCATTGAAAGTACCTACAACTACATACTTCATTCTTCAAGCACACGAGGGAGTTGCGAGTTGCGACGCAGTATGTATATGTACCTTCTCTAATAACGGGTTATTACTTTTGATATTAAAAACTATTTGCTGATAGTGTAAAGCTTTTTCCCCTTGGGTGTTCGTTTTGTCACTATCACAAATCCCACGATAAGAAAAAACAAAGAGAAATAGCAACGAATCGCAAAATTTTAATACAATAAAATGTTGACAACAAACCACACTCTCATACACATACCTACTCGCGACTTTGACTTACTTCGTTGATGAATGATAATTTAATTTTAATATCGTCACAGGCAAGAAAGTGTCAAATGTCAATGCAATCGAACGGCAATAATATTGATCAATGGAAACACTACTCAGCTAGCGAGAGAATTTAATTGAACGATTAAACTGATTCGTGTGTCTACTTTCACTAAATTCTATCGAGCTTTGCGGTAGGGTTCTGATGAACATAAGCTGTTAAGACGGAACACAGCTCATTAAGCAATTGCTTAATACTCACTCACAGTCTTTTTGCAACCTGAAACCTATCGTAAAAATAATTGGATTCCGAGGAACGAAGTGATTCACTTGGTACAGTAGTTCATGGTGTAAGAGCAAACAACCATTGACATTACGCAAGAACAAGCTCTGGTTAATTTATGTAAAAAAATGAAGCTAGTTAATGTGTTTGCATACGCACGATACACTACCAAGTCAGTTGCTTAATGGCTGAGAGGTTAGATTTAAATTTTAATTTACTCGATGTTTCTGCAAAGTGCAGACCAAAGGAAGTTGTGTTAACGAACTCCAAACGATTTGAAATTTTTTGACCGCAAATGATTGGCAGGTTGCAACAATTATTGCCAGTAAATTATAAGTGGGCAATGGTCCATGTACACATACGCGAATAGTGAAAAGATGAGGTAAATTTGCCATGGTCTTATATTCGATGTCGTTAGTGAAGGGGTTAGTGATTATGATTAGAGTAAGAAAAACTGAATTTTACTGACAAAAAGTAATAAATAAAAAAGCTGTGCGGGTTGAGATTAGAGTGAGAGGAGCCGTATTTTACCGACGAACAGTAATTAATATAAAAACCCATTCCGACTTTTGTTATCTACACAATTTTATTTTATTTTCACAGCCCAAAGAAAGATAAATCCATAGCGTAATGGCAGGCTCGAATTTGCATACAGAGTTTCCACACTTCATTACTGATATTTTATGAACGACCACATTCAATACGTCCATAATTTTAATTATTCTCTAGCACATTACACATAACCGAGAAAGTACGTTGTGCGTCAGAAAAAAACAAGGAAAAAAAAACAACACTCCTTCGTGGCGATGAATGTAATGTACTCACATAAACTTTGAGCACTTCGGTGGAAACTTAATAAGCGTAACATTAGCATTCATTTTCTACTTACTATTTCAATCATTGTGAATTGTGTTGAAAATTTCTTTTGAGATGGGCAAACTGTGAAGAAATGAATTCGTTTTCTGGATAAGGAAATGTTGTTCATCTCCTATTTTCTGTAGGTAGGACTTATGAGCAGTTACGGTTTCCCTTTCAAAAAACACTTCTACTTTTTGTTTGGCTACAAGTGCCTATCTTCAATCTTCATTGAAACGTAAATCTTCATCGAAACGTGAGCTTTGCTTTGGTTTAGTGGTCGAGTGAAGCCCAGATAATCGGAGTGTGAGGATGTTATTTTGAAGCAGGTCTTTGGCACATCGGAAAAGACAATGATTTTCTCTTGTGTTTTTCCTGCTGTCTTTGACTTTGCAGTTTTTCATCACATTTCTGTCACGTAACCTTCGGTTATAGTTTCTAACGGTTCCCCAATTTCTGAGGAGTTAGGTTTATACCTAACTTTTAATGAGTACTTCATCAAGATTACAAGAAACCAATAGGTCTCAAAGAGATATTATTGACGACAGTAGAAGCGAAGTAAGGTTCTTTAATATTGGAGTACCTCAGGGCTCAGTGTTGGGTCCTATACTCTTTCTGTATATCGATTCGCTGCTCAAAATGCCTTTCCAAGGAATGTTGACAGCTTTTGCGGATGATGTTGGTTTTGCCTTTGGATCAGAGAGCGTTTTGGATCTCACCGCGGATATAATTTATGACATTTATTTATTACGATTGTGGTTTGCTGAACTTGTTGATTAGCTCAAAAACTATGATACTGTTTTTTAATTTGGTGTGTCAAAATAGTTCTGGAGCCGATGTATTCTTTCATGCTACTGACTTTCAAAGATTCGAAATATCTCAGTGCAGCTGCAGTAAAAGCATGTACAATTGTTCCTTTCGGAGCTGTTTCAATTGGTCCGAAAAATTTTCCAAATTAAAAAAGTCGAAGAATTTAAATATTTGGGCCTAACGATCGACTATTGAAAATTTGAAATAATATTTTCATAGTACAATGCGAAGCTTCTATTTTTTGCGCAATACTTGCAATACTCCAAAGCTGTTGATGAAAATCTATTATGGTGTTTTTCATTCAATATACGTATATAATGTATAACTTGTTGGGGAATAGAATTCACCCTCTATTGACATTACAAAAGCGTATTTTAAAATTGATTTGTAGGAAGCATCGTCTGTACCATAGCTTTTCACTGTTCAAAGATTTGAAAGTTCTTCCATTCCGTCACTTATAATGCTTTAAAGAGCTAAAAAGGGTCGGGGATTCTTAATTTTAGACTCATCAATTAGTATTGTTTACGGACTTATTCTCTTCATTTAGTATCAATACTCAGGTTTCGGGCAACTGTTTTCCGAAACTTCTATGATATCGTGTCGCGTCATTTGTTCAACAAGCTTCCATATGATTTAAGAGTTCTTACAAGTATAAATTCCTTTGTAAAGCCGTGAAAAGTTGGCTTTTTAGTCATGATACAAAAAGTATTGAATTGAATCCTCAATGTCCTTAATTGAAAATTTTGGTTGTCTATTGACTTGTAGTTTACTGCTGTCTTTTCTGCAATTTTATCCAACAAGAATGAAGTTAAAAAAAAAGTTTAAAAATTGTATCTGTTTTACAATTTGGTGGTTTAAATCTTAAGGGTCACTCCATCCATTTGATATCATTTACATATATAAATTTTTTTTAATTTGATGTGGCATTACTTCTATTTCGTTTAAAGAAATACTTATGTCACTATTATTTCTGAGTGACTATACTTATTTAAAAATTGTTATAAGTTTGAATTGTTACCTAAATTTCATCGCACTTTTTGAATGAAAGTTATCTCTGCCTTACAGCGCTCTAGGGTCTCAGTGAAAATATTACTGTTTCCCGAGGCTGATGGTCGTATCAATGTTTCCACGAAAATTTTATATGTTTTCCTTTCTCTGCTGCCTTTAGCCCTTTGAAGACCTAATTTTACTATTTTTCGTTAAAGTCCCTTTCGGTTAAGTTTACAATACAAAAGCAGAAGGAAATCCAAATACCTGTTCGATCTCACCAACGAAAAATTTTCCAACGAACAATAAAATTAAATTAAAGCACATTTCATTAGTTGAGAATGAAAGAAGTGTCAACTCTCAGATAAGAAAGTCATTTGAATTGAAGTAACTGACATGGCCTAAGGTACCGTCAAAATTAAGTGTTATGCCATAACTTGCCGCAATATAAATGAAAAAAAAAGTTGCCACAACTATGCACTCAATTAAAACGAAAAGTAGGTAAGTAATTTCATTAGTTTCGTTTGTTGTCGAGTAATAACGAAGTGAAACAACTTGACGCAGTTGAGAAAAAAATCTGCAAGTCATGATATTTCTATACGTACTTCTTAGCTGAACTTATCGACTTCATTCTAAATTTCATTATCGGATTAAGTAATGGTTTAACATAATAAAAAAACCAATCATTCGCAATTCATTCACTCTTCGAACGATATTTAAGCAAAAAAGAAAATCAGCTAAAAGTTACTTTCGCTTTTCATACACAAATTGCACCATTCAAACCACAAAAACGTTGATTTTTGTTGTTAATGAGGTATTATCTCGCGATTTATTGTGTGTGTCATAATCATAACTACAATGTATGAGAGTTTTTGATTTAGTCTACCGGTTTGTTTTTGCTTTGAGTAACTTAGATTTTCAAAATAAAACGCGTTCAATGAACTATACTCTGAAGTTATTAAATGAAAAATGTTTGTAATGCGGATCGGGCTAATTACCTGAATTCGAATTAGGAGACAAATGGTTACCATTTAACGATTTAAGCTTGAACTTAGGTTAGCTGTCGTATTTTCATGAGAATCTTTATGAGTTGCTTGTGCCTCGTCATCGAAGTGGCTATAATGTTCTACCAATGGTATCTTAACAAATAACATCCTTTTTACTTTTTCATGCAACTCATTAACTTTTTACTATTTTGTGTTTTTATTAGCAGGTCAATTTTCATGTTGTTTTTAATTCTAGTCTTCCAAGTCTTCCAATTACTTAGCCCAAACTGAAACTATTAAAAATGGCGCCCAACGCGTTACTTTCAAAGACCTATTTCTTTGCCAGCTCTGCAATCTTTCATGCAGAATGTCATTGCACATAAAAGCAACAAATAACAGTAAACTGTCTTCCGAAAAGAGTCCAAATACGAAATGGCGCCCAACGTGAATTTCTTCTGGGCAAATCGAGGGAAAAAACACGGGTATCGCTTTAGCAAGGAATTGGCAATTTCCCCGATGGTAATTTCATGTCATGAAAAGCGATTTCTCTATTAGCCATTCGGAATCAAAGAAAAACTGCTGGTATCATACGCAGCCCCACAAGGTATGGTTCTGAACTCCCCGCTCTGCTACGGTACACTATTTATTTATTTGGTTGTAAATAGCAGCAAATAGAACGACGTTTTCACGACTTTAATGTCATAGTTGTTATTATTATTCTTTAAATCAAAGTACTTGTCGAGTTGCAAGAACAAAACTTAATTTTTTTTATCACTAAAAGGTTTCGTTTAAAAGAACAGTCCTTCCGCTTATACAATTCTTAAGAAACATGGAAAACAGACTCAAAATATAAACCTTCTGTTACACCAGCGTGAGCTGATTGAATACTAGATCAGCTAATTACAAGAGCAATAAAACTGACCCCAAATAACACATACGCAACGTTTTATTACAAAAAATAACGAGCAATTAAATAATTACTTAAATATTAACAACCTTATAACAGCTTCATCCTTTTAAATAGCTTGTCTGTTGCCACTATCTGTAACAAATTACTTATAGCAATAGCTGTGATTAATACAAATTGTTACGCTAAAACACTCATTCACACTTCAAAAAATAAAAAATTGCTGATGAACATAAAGAAACCCAAATACAGATTCCAAGGAACAATGTGTTGAAAGAGTAATGCAAATTTCTTTTTACCGACGCACGAGGTTACGAGAAATTTAAATTTTTAAGTCACGTACCCAATTAAATCTAACGTCCATAAAAAATTTCATTTGTAAGTTTGTATTGATTGTTTTGTTCAATTGATTGTATGCCTTTCTTATTACAAGATTCACTTCACGAGCAATTAATTGCGTCATTAGTGAAGTATGAATGTTCATTCATTTTTGAAACCTAACCTTATTTAGATAGAAGTTATTTGATTGTTCTTTGTTCTTTCAGCCTTTGCAAATGAAAGGTTAGAACGCTTTTGGAATGCAGTTGTAAGAAATAGTTCTATTGAAGGAGTATTTGCTTTAGCTTTGAAGTTATATGGCGACTATGACAAGGACAACTGAGTACCAACTCTGATCTAACAAAAAAAGAAAAGGGCGTTTGCTTATAACGTATAGGGGAAAATCACAATTCAGAAATTGAACACGGGACGAATCGTTTTTTAAACTTCAAAGTTTGAAGACGTTTAAAAAAAAAGTATTTCTACTTTTGTTGAAGCCTTGAATTTCGAATTAGGTCACTTCCCATTGAATCGGTTCCCATCGGAAATTTAGTTACTATGTCGTATATGGAGGAAATCGATAAGAGTTAACAGACGTCAAGATGAAAAAAGATGAAACCCAATTGATACGATATGGCTTTGATCTGTTTCACAAAATCTCTAATCTGTTGCTTACACCTAAGGCGGCTACAACTTGAGCTGTCTCAATTAACACAAATAAACGCCTTTTTCGGATTTCAAATTTCTGACAAATATGTCCGTTCATTCGTTGCATTTGTTAGCTTATTTTGCACTTTTGTCATTGAATATTAACAAACCGTTTGCCATTTTTTCTGACACAGATGATTTGACACTTGACAGCTCCTGTTGATCGTTTAATGTCCGCTTTTTGCCTGTCATTTTCTTTCCTTCTATTTGCTTGCGAGTTCATTGTCAATAATAGGTTCATTCGTTGAACTTTACCCAGGGTTGACCCGGGTTTCCTTGACAACCCTATTAGTTATCAAAAAAACTTTTGGGTTTCCAGTCCTCAAAAACACTTAACCACAAAATCACCACATAGGTATCCCTGTCATTTCATACATGCCAATCGTCAGTTCTCAACTCGCCACAGCAAAAACAATGGGGAGTTGAGGGCAAACCCAGGTCAAGCCCAGGACTCAAAAAACACTCAGTTTGACATTCAGGGCGAGTTAAGGTTTTCCAAAAACGCTCTGTGGCGACCACAGTGCAACCCCAGGGCTTCAACTAATGAACCTAACGTCGTTTTCTTAAATTAAAATCTGGAGTGAATTAGAAAGTTGCAGAGACGGACTTGACAGATAAACTCTCCAATTCAATCCAAAACGTTTTCCAAAAATCGATTTTGAGTGAAGTTTGGGAGTTATTTCAGCACTTCCGTTTCAATTACGAGCAAAAGAATGAACACTAATACATAAACAAACTTTTATCTGACTGCTTGTCAAAGCAAGCAGTTTCTACTTAATTTTTGTCAGCTCCAAAAGCCCGCTGACAGTTTATAAATTTTCTTTAGAAAACCACAAAATAATTTTAAAATTCCAGAGCACGATTTTTAGTCTTGTTTTAAGCTTTTAAATAAAAGAAGAAATCTAGGACTCTTACCACTACAACGGAATCACTCCAAATCTGTCAATTTCGTTAAAAGAATTCCAAAAGTCGACGAAAAAGGAGTCAAATTATTTTTGGAAAACGACATAAATTACGGAAAAGCTTTGGGTCAGTTCAATGAGAAAAAAGAAAAGTGTAAGCTAAGCATTAGGAAGAATAGAAAATGGTTCTTAATTCTAATATGATGGCTCTACTTTCAAAGACGTGCCAATATAACACTTTCAGAAGAAGTTCCAGTTAAATTCCTACAGGCATCGCTTTCTGAGTGGAATTAAGCTGCCATAGAATCAATCAGCAAAAACTTTCAGGTATTTTCCATTCCGTAAAAGGTATGGTTAGAGAAATGCGCTACTTCTCAAGGCTCGCTGAGCTCTGTTTTGCCACCTTGTTCAATTATTGATTTATTAATTATTATATATAATTATTAATTAATACAAAGTCGTACATATTTTTTACGTGATAGATTTTTTAAGATATATCGTCTTATTTGTATTTTATTGAAGGTTATATGGAAGAAGTTATAACTACGTATTCAAACCCACTACGTTTAGTTCATATCGATGCACTGAACCGGCGACAAAAATTTGACAACGTCGATGACAGATAGTTTTGGTTTCAAAAAAGAGGCAAACGGAACCATTAAAGCTTTTTCGGAAAAAGTGCAAAACTTAAACATCGATTTCTCTTGAATAGTAATTTTAATTGCTCTTAAATAATTTTTCTTTTTTTTTTTTGGTTAGTCAAAATATAAATACAAGAGTCTAAAAACAGCCAATGATCTCACATTTGTCCCTGGAAAAAGAAATAATTTTCAGTGAAATTCGAATGTACACAAAAAAGAATATGCGCCATGCGCTGACCGGCCGGTATCTTTACTACTCTACTCAATAACATCATCGTCGTCATTATTTCCTCATCGTTCTTATGTAGGCATGCATCTTTTATTTATTGATTGACTGCCAGTAAAGTAGATACAAATCTTCAGCTGCACAAGACTTCTTGCGCCCATCATCTGTTTTTATTTTTATGTACATTAATGTGTACCTATGTACCTCCTGCTACTCGTATCTTTATCCCTTAGTAAACTAAAAGATGTGAATTTTGAAATCTTCGGAGGTTTTAGAAGTTATGGGAATATATTATTCGCTGTTTTTGGTGTCTTGTATTCGCCGGTTAAAAACCTCTGACAGCAGCACGAGTTAAATATAATTTTATTTTTGTTTTTTTAAAAACGAACTCGTGCAAGGCTACTTAAAAATTTTTATGGCCTCCACATTCAAAAAGGAACATGAAATATTGAAAAACAAAAAAATCATTACCTCCCCCGCTCGTAAGAAAACGTAACAATTAAAGATGGTTACGCTAACGCAATAGAAATCACTAATCTTTGAAAGAAAAATAATGAAAGAGTACCAACCTAAGATCAATAGACCGTAGCGTAGATGTAATTACAAGAGCCAGGTAGTTAATATTTTGTATTGGTGACAGAGGGGTCACGTCACTTATCACTTGAACTTGACCAAGCCAACCACCAGCTGGTTGACAGCACTGAATTAATCACTTCACCAACTTATATAACACAAACAAATTTTTATGAAAGAGAACCAAAACACCAGTGAATTTTTGTATTCTGAATTATTGATAAACAAAAACGATTTTGTCTCCGTGAACAGGGTTCGGGGCGACGTAAACATCAGCGCACTAGCTGATTAGTTCACACGAGTTTTTCGTGAATATTGACAGTTCGATTTTTATTTTATTTTCAATGCTCTGCGTTAGCCAAAAATAATCAGACGAACCTTCTCGACAGCAAATACTCAACATGAACTGAAGCTGAGAAAACAATTTGAATTTCATCAGGGTAGGTAGCCACTTCGCTTGGTACGAAAGAGTTGATTCATGGTATCGTCATCGTGTAGTACAAATGGTGGGGTTTACTGTATACAGACGTTATTATAGAGTGTACAGTGAGAATGTGACGTCAGTTTGACATATATGAATTCTCGAGTATGCGCCAGCAAATAAAATCCAAAGTTCAAGTCCAGAGAGGCGAGTGTTGCTTAGTTCTGCGAATTTTACTGAAATAAAGTACTACATTTTGTGTATATTACAAAACAAGGCAAGCTCTTCTACTGTCAACAACTTTTTTATGATTTCTGGAAGGTTAATGACACAGAAGGTTAAATTTGCATGTTCAATTTAATGTTGACAGCGTTTTTAACTCTTAGTTTTTTGATTTCTTCGTGTTCTGCTGTGCAGTCGGAAGAGGAAGTAGTACTGAAACAAGTGAGTACAATTAATTTATCCATTATTTTAGGCCAAGATTGATGCATAAAATATAATGCAGTGGATACATATATAAATGGGTAAGTGACGTAACTCAAAGTTTTATTTAAGAAAATAGAAACTTCGATTTCCTGCCGTACTTCAGTTCTTTGTGGGTGACTCTGGACTACCTTACCACAGTTGATTCTAGGAAGTATTATCTACTTTGTTAGTCATAGTGTGAGGACATTACTCATTTTCGAACCAACAACTTGAAATATTTTTGCTACCCTTAACAGTATTAAATATTTTGCTGCTGTAATTTTCAAAATAAATTGAAGCAATAATTGGCCCTTCAAGGTCTATTCACATGAGCCCGACCATTGAACTACGAATAAGTAAAGAAAAGTGATTTCAAACTCGTTTTGGAACTAGATTCCATACAAATTTTAAAGAAAACTATGGAAAAATGGTTTATTTTGAAGTTCACATCCATAGACACCTGGGGACAGATTCCGTAACTTTTCAGACGATTATCGTCAAAAGATTGTTTCATGTAATCTCGCTTTCAGTGGTTGGTGGAAAGCTATTTTACTAGGCGCAGGGTCATATGTAACTCCTCGGGACATAAGTCCATTATGGACTTGTGTCCCGCTTGACAGTGGAGTAGGGTGTTTTTCATACGGTTTTCCAAAAGCTCAGGATAGATAGGTTAGGTCAAGAAAAGAAAAGAATTGTGAGGGAGGGAGGGTCTATATCCCTCCGCCTAGGCGAGAGAGGCAATTTTCTAAAAAAATTACTTAATTTTTAAATAAATTATTAAAAATCAGCTAAACCACTTACTACAGCATACCTACTATAAAATTTTTAAAAGCTAATGCTTTATTCCTTAATAAAAATTTTAGTTTAAGTTCACTAAACGAACAGTTTTTTATAAATTAAGCCCAAAAGTCAAAATTTTGAAAAAAGAAAATATTTTTGTAATTAATTATTTTTATTTACGAAATTCGGCTTAAGGGCAATTTTTTCTCTCAATAATCAAAGTTTTTTTTTAATTTTTACTCAAAATCAACAAAACGAAGAAAAAAATCTTCCTTGGTTTTTGAGAAATTTAAAAAAAAAATCGAAAAGTACTTTTTTTTAGAAAACAAAATGTTGTTAATTTTCCGCTGATTGAACTTTATTCTCGAAAGTTAGACCTGAAATGTGTTTTTAACAGCATATACAAAAATGTTAAAAAAAATATTTCGTGCTATCTTAATTTTAATGTAAATTATAAATAAATTATTAATATTTTAGAGTTATCTTTTAATTATATTATTTTTAAGTTAAATTTAAAAAAGAAGGACTAGTATTAACCTGAACGTTGGTTTCAAAAGGCTTTAAATATACCAATATGTGCCCCAAATGTTGATTTCGGTCAAACGAGTTCCTTAAACGAAAAAATTTTGGTTTTTTGCCAAATTGACAATTTTTAACCAATGAAAGCGATCGAAATTAGTCATTGTATATCTAAACTATAGTAATTTTACTGGACACCTTTTTTCATCTCATGCATTGATCGTTATGTGGCGCAACATCGCGTGGGGAAGCGCGAATCAGCTGATGTGGAATGTTTATTTTTAGCGTGCGTAAGAAAGAAAAAAATATATATTTGTATATATTTGTTTCCTGCTCATACGCATATAATTTTCCTCCTCTTCAAATACAGTCTTGTGGAATACATTCCAACTTTTGTGGCGTACGGTCAATTCCCACTTTGTCACCGGAACGGGTCAAAGTAATAGTACTATAGAATTTATATACAATGAATTAGTTAAATTATCGGCCCGAAGTTTTTTTTAACTTCTTAAAATAAAATAATATCTCCAAATTCCATAATTTAAATTATTTATTGTTGACTATATTTCCATCATTTTCTTTAGTGCCTCTCCAGACGGGTTATGTATGCTGTTCGCGCATATTCTCCACTTTATGTCGGAAATTTTATGGAAAAAAGCTTAACGTTATGAGCATATCCCGCCTGAACAATTAACACGCGAAGTGTACTGCTCAGGCAGAAAATTCAGTTTTCGTCGTGAGCATCCAGTCACTTTCTTCCTCACCCCGTTGGCCCATAAAATGACAGATATATCGTCATGAGCATAACCTGTCTGGACAGGCACTTAGGGTTTGTGAATAATATAGGTTCAAAACAATTTTCGCAAAACTACTTTTTTAAAGTCCGTGTTCATTGCCATTTGAAAACAACTTGATCGTTTTATATCAAATTTTGTATACACTTTCGGTAAGATGCCAAATTAGGCGGGAAACCATAAACAGGGAGCCTTCGGTCGCCATTTTATTGTCAGTTGGTTTAAAATAAATGTTTGAAATAAATTTTAAAGACGAAACGTTTGGGTTTGTCGCGGTGGATAATATAGATTGAATGCTTTGTTCAAACCTCGTGACAAACGTTATTTGCCATCGAAGTAAGAAGTCTACAAAAAATTATTTATTTCAGCCGGATAAAGCCATTTTTTTAAATAAGACGATAGATTTTACCACTAAAATAATAGTGGCCGTGTTTTTTTGTCCAATGCCAGTAGAAAGTACAGTAAAGTTTTCCATGAAGAACAACAACAAAGTATTTTAAGCGTGTACTTTGATTAAAGAGGAGATAAAACAAGAGATCTGTCCTCAAGCTGATTTTGCAAACACAACTTTATTTTCAGATTTCAAAAACAGTTTGGAACCCGAAAATAAAGGGTCACTGACACAACTTTATGTTCATAGCTGAATACGCGTGCATCCCAAATAGATCTCGTGTCACCGAAGCAACAATGTAAGCAAATGAAAGTGGCGGGGCAAGAGATGTAATGGTATTCTCTCTTGTTCTTTATTCCTGGCTTCATTTTTACGAGACATGCCTGCCTAACAGCCCACGCATCATCAATTTTGCGGAAAGTTGATTTGGTTTCAAACCCTATGCCCTGTACAATGTTGTGTAAAATAAGTGTGTGTATATATGCTGTTGGCAAGCTCTTAAGTCCCCAAAGATACAAATAAATATTTTGCTTGACTATGCTTGACTAAGTAAAGTAAAAGCTGTTAGGGTCACCAAAAGAGAATCAAAGGATAGGATGGTAAATACTAGGCCCGAGTTTATGAATTAACCTAGGTCAACCCTAGGGCTCAAAAAACACTAAATTTGACATTCAGATTCAGGGCGACTTTAGGTTTCTCAAAAAACGCTTTGTGGCGACCACAAGGCGACCCTAGGGCTTCAACGAACAAACCTACTACTATTTGAAAATAGGACTATGTATTTTAATTGACTTTATATTTCTCTATTGTCGATTCCAAAAAATCGCGTGACAAAAGAGAGTTTTCTCATCGACACAATTACTTTTTAAGTGCATTGCATACCAACCTCAACATCGATATTGAACGATTAGCAGGAAACAATATCAAGGTTTTGAATACTTGATAATATTTTTATATGTTTATGCTAATCAATATATTTTGATTAATTTATGAACACATGTAATATGTAAGACATTGCACGAATACAACAACTCTGTAGCTTGTGTGGTGTCCTTTAGCTCGTAATTTATTGATTTATTTTTATTTGGTAGAGAGGCAAGCTTTCACTTCCAAAAAATCGAATTTTTTTTTTCTATTGTTATTGTTTCACATTTCAAAATTCAAAAAATTTCAAGCCATTCTAAGGAAAATACTTGAAGTTATTCACTTATCTACTAGTTCTCACACTCTTACAGCTTCGAACGCTAAACTTTAAACGAGTTTTGATCAAAGCTACTTTTTCAAAGTTCGTACTCACTGCCATTTAAAAACTAGTTGATTGATTTATTTTAAACACTTTCTAGATATAGAAAACCTTTCCCCTATGTTTAGTTAAAAAAAAAACAATTTTTACATTAGATGGCGCCCAAAAGTTTTTAAATGAAACGAGATATCGGAGAACGTTGGGGAAAGATTTGATAATTATTTAATCAAAACAATTAAGTTTTTTTTCTTTTCTAATAATTTTCGTCCAAGTTACAGTGAACATACCGCAAATTATGCTTTCTTCCTAAGGCGTTGTGGTGGAAGCTCTGTTGCCGGCGGATTATTCCTTAATATTTCTGCTTGCTTTAATTAACAACATTGTTTGTCAAATATTTTACTTAGGTAAGTTGTGAATAAAAAATGAATCCATACTTATGTAAAAAAAAAAATCACAGAAAGGTGTTTTTTACGTTTTCCACTGTGTAGAAACCTCTGCCTTTTACTATGATATTTTCCGATAGAAAAAAATTGTTGTTATTCGCCAAAGTAATGTTCACTAAATTATAACTACGGCCTTGAAAAACAAGGATCAAATTTCTCATGTTAACGCAAAAGTCTGTCATTTTATAAAGTGATTAACGGCTACGCTGAACGTTGAACGTGTCTGATCGACCTCTCATCTGGTCATAATAATTGTTAACTTTTTTCAGGCTTATTAGACAGGCTAGCTCGATTACGTTAGATACCTTTTTGAATCTCTTCAGAAATATAAAAAAAATTTTTAAAAACAGAAAACAATCGAAATATCTTGCTTGAGAATTGGAAATTACTTTTTTTTCATTTTCCTTGCAGTTGACAGTCTACAGTAACACGAACAAAAACTGGTGGGAACGGTTCAGCTCGTTTTCGTAAACGAATTACGTTTTTTTGCCGGTGGCAATAGGCTAGTATAATAAAACCCATATCAACATATTAACTAACGCGATCAAGCATATCGGCGTGACGGTCGGCTTGCTCACGGGTGCTAGAGATACGGATAGCAAAAAAACATTATTTTTCAAGCCACTTTAATACTAAAACGGATGGGAGGAAACTCTGGAAGAATTTACGTAAACTCGGAATGGAATGCAAAGACCTCAATCTCAGTCTGTCCTACTACCCCGCTGGTTAACAGTTATGAGGTTCCCAGCGTAGCTTCTTTATATACATATTTTTGTTTCTCGGGTGTAAGTAATCTTGATATTTTGGAATGTACTCTCTCTTTGAAATTCAATTTTATGCAGATGGTGTTGATGAGATTAATCTCATATTCCTCAAAGATGTAATGCCATTCTTGCTGCCTTTCATAACACACATTCTAAACACTGTTCTCACAACTGGTATCTTTCCTAGTACATGGAAATTGGCTAATATTGTACCCATTCTAAAAATGCAGCATGTAACGAATTCAAACCGATTTTTCGATTCTTCCCTTTCTTTCAAAAAGTTGCAAAAGATTAATGAAAAAAACAATTAAACGTGTTTGTTATGAGGAATAACCCGTTAGTTGACACTCAGTCAGGTTTTGGACACACAATTGCACTGCTGTACGGGACACCCTGTGTATCATTGAAATTGCATACATTATTTCCCAATTATTTAAACACTTTTACGCGCCTTAATGCTTGCAAAAACCTTAATTTTACTCGTACCTACCCTTTGCTGTGAAATTTCATAAACTCAGATTCGTCTTCCAAACAAATCTAAAGGTTGCTTTCAACAGCATCATAGAGTATATCTACGGACTTGGGAAATATGCTCGCTTTCGCATTTGAATATGAGCCAGGCTTCTAGACATATTTATGTCATTTGAAAATTTTTAAGTTTTCGGACCCTAGTTAAAAGCTTTGTAGTACCTACAATTCATCCGAGTCAAAGTTTACAGTAGGTCTGTTCGTTGAACTTTCCCCAGGGTTGACCCAGGTTTTCTTGACAACCCTATGAGTTGTCAAAAAAAACCTGGGTTTTCCAGTCCTGAAAAAACGCTAAACCACAAATCACCACACATCCCTGTCATTAAAAAAAAATACATGCCATTTGACAGCTCTCAACTTGACACAACAAAAAGCTAGGGTGAGTTTATGGAAAACTTAGGTCAACCCTAGGGCTCAAAAAACACTCAATTTTACATTTTTGGCGACCCTAGGGCTTCAACGAACAAACATAGTATATCTTCTAAATTTTTCGCCTCGCTGAATCAAAACGAGCAATCTTTTGAATTCTACCATGATTTAAGAGTCTGACTCCTGAAAAGCAGTTCTTCGTTGCCGCAAATTTTTCCTTTCACTTCGAGCACATGGTTTTTAAGTTCATACTTTGATATAAATTAATTAGTTCAACTTGATCTCTTTATTTTGCAATACATAAGTGTACAAATACTAATAATTGTGACTTTTTTCAATAAAAAGAGTGCCAAAGTGGTCGGTATGTCAAACAAAAACTTATAAGCTTTTGGTTTGAATAGCTGAACACGCGTTTACGTAGTCGTATTTGTTCTCAAGGCGGTGTGAATAAGTTATAAGACGGAAGCACTAACATACAGCAATATGGAAGCGTTTACTAAACTCTCCTGGAACCCGGACCGTACTAGGTACCACCCATGCTGTCATAATTATGTCAAAAACTGGAAAACGTATTTTTCAAAAGTAAGGTGATTATTAAGCAAGATTGTATACTGATTGTTTTTTCCAGATTCTTCCTTCTGATTGATATAAACTGCAAGATTTTTAGATGATAATTAAGTTATAAGAAACGTGCCAATATCCTGTAAAAGTTGCCAAAATTTTTAAGACGATTGTAAAACAGCTTTCCACCAACCGCTGAAAGCGAAATTATACGAAACAATCTTTTGACGACACAATCGTGTAACACTAGTTAGCTAACTCGGTACCGCGAGCGCTTATATGGAATTGACCGAACGAGCTGAACTCAAACGACAACCCGACACGGTACACGGTACCGAGCTGCTATCTTAACGATCGTTTATTCCCCTAAGGATCTCCTACAAGAGACGGATTTTCTCTTATAGTGTTTTTCATTGAAATTCGAAAGATTTACTCTCAAATCGAGAACTACTCCTTTCATTGAAACATGCTTTTAAATTTTTTCCTGGTATTGGGGGTTACACTGATGTTCACATATAGGAATTCATATTTTCATGTTTTGTAATTTATTTTATCCTGCAAATTACTGAATTCTAACTTATTTAAGCCTTGGCCAAACCAACGCGGTGAGTGCGTGCGATGCGGTTGCGTTAAGTCAAGTCCATATGCATTAAGTCAAACGTCCATAAGATTACATAGGGATTTGACTTAATGCATATGGACTTGACTTAACGCAACCGCATCGCACGCACTCACCGCGTTGGTTTGGCCAAGGCTTTACTCGTTTTCTCATAATTTATAGCAATTTTTTTAACCTTACGCTGGCACAACAAGTTTAAAATAATCAAACTATTTTCCATTTAACGTTTGACAGAACAAATGTTTTTGCATGTGTACATGAATTCAGAGTAGATCTGCCAACCAAATGGTAGATCTTTGGCGTTTAGAATAACTCTAGATTTACTCCTTTTTTCAATGAAACATGGAAAATGGAAAAGGAGTAAATCTTTTCACAAAAGGAGTAACTCTTTTCGTCAATGAAAAACGATATTATTCTACTTCCACTTTGATTGCGGATAACAGAGGGCACAATAATTACTCTTTGTAACCCTTTATGAAAATTCGTTTAACAATCGACAATAGTCGATTGAATGATAATCGTCTGAAAAGTTGCGGAATCTGGGGGTCAATTCCCGATCTGTGAAGCTGTGAAGTGAAAACATTTATCACAGCTTCGCCGAAAGTTCGATTCTCGATTAGTGAAAATCCAACCTCAAATGTCAATTTTTTTTCATATGATAAATTTCTTTTCATTGCCGTATGAGTCGGTGAAAAATTGAATTATGAAAAATGGCCGCAAAACTCAAACGATGAAAAATCCAATTGGAACTCAATCGAAATGAGAGGGAAAACTGTCAGAATTTATCATTTAGAACGTTTTAGTACTTTTTAGATCCGGAATCGCTTAGAGTGGGTTCGTGAAGTGATAAAATGAAAAAACTGTATGAAAACTGAAATGCTATTTTTTTTTTCACTTCACAACATCACAGATCGGGAATTGACCCCCTGGGCAGAGTATC
Organism: Melanostoma scalare; assembly: GCA_949752695.1. Taxonomy (NCBI): domain Eukaryota; kingdom Metazoa; phylum Arthropoda; class Insecta; order Diptera; family Syrphidae; genus Melanostoma; species Melanostoma scalare. The sequence continues at coordinate 11,418,952 of OX456985.1, forward strand.
AAATTTTGTAGACTAAGGTTTTCAAACTGAAGAAACAATCTAAATATTTGTACTTAGTATTTTAACTGTCAAAACAATGGTTTAGATACCGTAACGATTTTATCGTCAAAAGACTGTTTTATGTTATTTTACTTTTAGCGATTCAAGAATAGCGTTTTTACTTTCGTTTCATAAATTTTTGTCACTTTTTCAGAATTTGCGAATATTTTATTGATCACCCTACATTCTAATGTAAACTCTCTCCGTAGTGGCACTACAATCGTTACATAGAGCAAAAGTGCACATTTTCCAGAACTGTCAGTTGTGAAAAATTTCTACTTCTCCACCGGTAATAGTTTTGTAACCACATTCTCATTTTCTATTTTCCTCAATTTTTTGGTTTCTTCCGTTTTTTAGAAGAAAAACTAAAAAAAACCTACATATTCATTGGTATACTATGGCATCTGCACGCACTGCTCGGGGACTACACAAACTTTATGTTGGCAATCTTCCCTGGACGGTTGGAAATCAAGAGCTACGCTCATATTTCAAGGATTTCGGCAAAGTCCTCAGCGCTAGTGTTGTTTTCGATAAGAAAACCGGTCTGTCCAAAGGATACGGATTTGTAACATTTAACACCCTATCACTCCTTCAGAAAGTAGAAAACGAAAACAAACATTATCTGGAAGGCAACTACCTCAAGATCCAGAAACAAAGTTAAACTTTAACAAATCACAACAAAGTCAATAATAATCATCCACAATTTTTTTTATATAATCTTAATTACATAATAATTTAAGTTACAAAACAGGGGGCAACCATGTCTGATTTTTCAGACAGCGACAGTGACACCGATGGTAATTTCAATTCAGCTGCCGAAGCTGTCCAAAGACTTCATTCGCAACTGCCCCAAGGAGACTTGTTAGAACTTTATGGCCTTTATAAACAAAGCACGATTGGTCAGTGTGACATACCAAAGCCGGGAATATTCCAAGCCCAAGCGAGATCCAAGTGGAGTGCCTGGAATGCTTTAGGTAGTATGGACAAAAAAGAAGCCAAACGTCTGTATATTGAAAAGATATCACAACTCGATCCCAATTTCGAAACTGCAAACAAATCCAAAGGAAAAACCGGCTGGGTTGTTCATTCAGTGTATGCAGCCGAAAATGAAGAAGAAATTGATGAAAAAAGTAAAACTTCCTTCGACTATGTCAAAGAAAATAATTTGTCAGCTTTAAAAAAAGTTCTCAACAAGAAATCTATTAATAAACTCGACGAACAAAGTGGGATGGGGCTAATACATTGGGCGACAGACAGAAACACCGGAGATATATTGGAATACCTTCTATCTTCGGGTGCAAATGTTAATCTTCAAGATTCAGATGGTCAAACATGCCTACACTATGCAGCTAGTTGTGGGCATTTTGACTGCCTACGAATATTAATCAAGTTTGGCGCTGACAAGGATCTCCGTGATAATGATGGAACTACCGCATTGGAAGCTGCTGAAGACGATAATATTAGAACTTTGCTGGAAAGTTGATTCAAAATGTAACAAGGTTGCTTTTGTATGTGTAGGGAAATAAAGTCTTTTTAAATCCAATTTCTTAGTTATTTGTTGCATAGCTTGGAGTTTTGCAATACCACTTCAACGTTGTAGATCTATTATGGCCTATACTTTTTATTTTTAGACTTTATAATATATCAATAGCGAATCGAGCTAACAAGTTGCGAATTTTAAAATTTCATGGTTGATCAGATTAAACCCGCTGGATACGCCCAAAAAATTACGAGCTTGATTTGACTTTTTTCGTCCTGTGTATCGGTCGATCGGTAGTGAAAATATTTAGTATTTGAAATACACGTCTAAGATATGAGCGACAAAAGAAACAGGTAAGTGCAAACTAATAACGTTATACAAAAATGCATATTCAATAGTCATTCAAAAGTCAAACTGCTTTTCCCTTTTGAAATGAATCTTTGTTTGGTCATTTTCCATCAGTGTTGCCAAAAACTATGATTTATCATAGTTTTCATGAATTCTGAACTCAAATCATGAAATCATGATTTTTGTCGCATATCATGATTTTTTTAATTCCTTTAGCAATTAACTTCAAAACAGACACATCTATTGCTCTTAATTTTGTCCAATGGAAGTGCTTTGTTAAAGTTAAAGCGAACGAACATACATAGAAAATGTCAAACGAGAAAGAACAAAATCTAACTGCTCTTTTTCAAAGTTTTATAAAATATATTCGGCTCTATCGAGGAGCGGAGTATTCTCCGTAACCCATCCTTTTTCGATGATTCAATTTTGCTTCGAAGTACATAGTTGTCATCATTAGAAATTTTTCACAAATGGGGCAACGCATTGCACTCCCAAACCTAAAATTTTCCGCAGCAAAAACTTATCGGAAGACGTCGGATCGGTCGATCGGAGAACTACCACGAAGCAAAATATGTAGGAAATCGGAGAAAATTTCGCTCCGACGGTTACCTCAATAGGGCTGATTATATATAACGTTCAGTACCAAGTACATTTACTTAAACATAAAAACTGACCGCCGTATTAATAAACGCGGAATAGCTGGGTTAAGCCTTATTCCATGGATTAAGTGGAAAATGGTATAATGGAATGGAATAAGGCTTAACCCAGCTATTCCGCGTTTATTAATACGGCGGTGAAAGTGCAAACAAAAAAAAATGTCTATAAAATTTTATAATAAAGAATACACATCATGTTAAAAATTTTTTTTGTTGTTTTTTCCGAATTTGACAAAATCATGATTTTTTTCTCAAATCATGATTAGAAATCATGATTTTTTTATTTTTCATTCGGCAACACTGTTTTCCATTGGTTTCATTGAGGGAAGCACTCATTTTATAAACTATTCAAACACAGAAAACTTTGTGGCTAATAGATTGAGGCAAATATTCCGTTGTACTGAATCCTGTCCGTAGCAATCGTTTCCATATGCGTTCCATCCACAAACCCTAGAATACCGAGTAGTTGTACACTTCGATTCCATGGAAATAATCAATCCTATATGTGCTCTACGACTGATAACACAAGTCTGCAAAAAAAATCAAAGTTGAGAGCTGCTCTGGTTTTTTTGTGACACACTTATGTTTTTGGGTGTCCTGAATTTAACATTTTTTGAAACTGGAATTACACTTCTCTGTATGAAGATTAGGCTTGGTTTAAGAAAATTTAACGGAAAGGATATCAGAGTTTATGTAGAGACAAGAGAGCAGTATATGGACGAGATGTTTTGAGAATCTTGTTTGCGATTCATGTTAGTCTTGTTGCTGATATGTAAGGTTTCTAGTGTATATCTCTTAGAGATTATGTTTCTCGGTTTTGAGAACTTGGGCACTGTCAAAGTCTGGGAGATGTTTATTTTCAATGGCATGTAATGCGAGATCTGTTTTTGCTGGATTGTTGTTATTTATGGTTTGAGATACGTTGGCGTAAAAGTTGTTTAGTGGTGCCAATGTAGCACAAATTGCATGGTTCGCCAGCTTTTCCTTTACAGTCAATTTTGTAGATAACATCCGAGCACCTATCTTTTTCTGTTTTGACCTTCAATTTCGAAAAAAGATTTCCAAGTTTGTGGTTTGGTTTTAGATCTTGTTTTCATTAGCTGCAATGATTTTAGTGTTAATCTAACTAACCCGTACTTTTCTCTTTTAAATGACTCAATGAATCATAAAGAGCTTATGTTTGTAATTGAATTTTATAGTTTCATTCTAAAAAATATCTCTGATAATTTACAATATCTAAACCTTTATAAAGCTAGTTTTGTTGAGTTTAATAATTATTTGCAGAACATTGACGAAGTTCACATTGGTCGATTTGTTGAAGCTTCGTGCGAATAAATGCGATTGTTTTCTTGTGCTCCTTCTCTGTTACACCAATTTGTCGGTATTGACTTGCGGTCGATTCGTTGAACAATGTGAACATTTTGGTCGATTTGTTGCTTCAACAAACCGACCAGTATGAACATCGCCATTGAATGGTTTAATGATTTTTTGAATTTGAATCTTAAAAATATGTATGAACGCTTCATTGAAATTCTTAGAATAGGTTTTGATAGGTTTGTTCCTCTTAAAAATAATAAAAAAAAAATTCAAGTTCTCCTTGGAGCAACAAACAGCTCCTTGATTTAAAAAAAACAGAAGCGAAAAGCTCATAAACTATTCTGTAAATTCAAGCTTCAGATTGATTATTTAAAGTTTAGTAAGCTTCGTAAGGAATTTGTGGTTCTGAGTAAATCTCTCTATAAGGCTTATATCATGAATTTAGAAACTAAAATTAAAAGTAATAGTCTCTTTCTGGTCTTTTGTGAACTCAAAAATTATATGGGTCTTCCCAAAAAAGTTAATTCTTCGCATTTAAATTCTATCGTTGAGCTGTTAGGAAATTTTTTTTGAGTCAGCTTATTGTAATTTTAATTTTAATAGCTGCCCATTAAACAATACAGTCAACAAGATTGATCTTTGATCAATCCAATTGAATTACACGGAAGTAAATTCTGCTCTTGTCAATAAAATCGAATGTTAATCCTGGTCCAGATGGCATTCCTTCCATACCCATAGTGTTAAAAAATTGCTGCAATTCTTTAAGTGCCCCTCTTCTCTCCATATTCAATAAATCTCTTTTGGAAACTTTTTATACAACTGTAAACAGTCTTTTGTGTTTCCAGTTAATAAGTCGGGTAATAAAAGTAATATCTACAACTATAGAGGAATTAGTAAACTATCTGCGATCCCCAAACTATTTGAGAGCCTAGTAAAAAATAAGACTCGATTTTGTTACAAAGGAATGCTTATCAGAAGCTCAGCATGGTTTTGTCTCCAGAAAATCAACTTGATTGCTTCACTTCATATTGTTGGTGGCGCTATTGAAGATAGGTTCCAAGTTGACACGGTATACACTGATTTCAGCAAGTTTTTTGACTCAGTTAACCATGAAACTTTGATGAGGAAGCTTGAAGTTTTCGGTTTTCATTCTCGTATGTAATTGGAAGATAAAAAAAGGTTCAGGTTGGTAGGATTTTTTTCAACGAGTTCCCGTGCTCTCCGGGTGTTCCACAAGGTAGCCATTTAGGTCCCTTTTTATTTGTATTATTTAATGATTATATTACTTCTGTTATAAAATATTGTGAATGTCTTCTATGCTGATGATCTGATGTTGTTTTTAAAAATTGGTAACTTCAATGATTGTCTGTTAGTTCAGTCAGAGTGGTGCCCTAACAATGGCCTTAAACTTAATATTAATAAGTGCAGTTCAATTTCTTTTTTGACATTTGTTTGTTTACCACATTCGGCCCTATCGTGGTAACCGTCGGAGCGGAATTCTCTCCGATCGGAGACATTTTGCTTCGTGGTATTTCTCCGATCGGACGATCCGACGTTCTCCGACAAGTTTTTGTTGCGGAGATTTTAGTTTTGGGAATGCAATGCATTGCCGCATTTGTGAAAAAATTTCTTACGACGACAACTACTGCGAAGCAAAATTCAATTTTCGAAAAAGTATGCGTTGCGGAGAAAACTCCGCTCCGACGGTTACCACGATAGGGCCGATTGATTCAAAATCAATTAGTAGAGTCACTAATATTAAAGACTTAGGCATTGTACTTGATCCCTGTCTATCGTACAAAAACTATTTTGATTATTTGGTTGCCAAAGCCAATGTGATGGATGGATTCATCACACGAAATGCAAAAGATTTTAGAGACCCTTTAGTCCTTTTGACTTGTATGATTCTCTTGTGTGTGCCCTGCTTTCAATACACATTCTAATCGATTAGAAAGGAAAAAGGATCCAAAGACGATTCACTAAATTCATATTTTTCCAAATGCGTTGGTACCCGCAATCTGATTATAGGGCACGATGTCAATTACTAAGAATAAACTGATTAGAATCTAGGCGAACTATTCATGGTGTAAGAGACTTACTATGTAACCGTATAAAATGTCCTACGTTTTTAAAAGAAAAATTGCATAGATCGACATATGGAGGTAATGAAACTATGATTGATTTGAACTATAATTTATTAGGGACTTTAATGAAGCTTGTATAAATATTGATATCTTCTGTCTGAATCGTGAAAAATTTAAAATAGAAGTTTTGTATTTAATAAGTTAAAGAGCTTAAGTCAATTTTTATAATTTTTCACTATGATCAGCAAAGACGCAAGTCATTGGTGACCGTGCCAAAAAACCACATTTGAGTCAGGTTGGTTGGCCTTTTTGAACGGCTGACGCGGTGTAGAGACATTGGGGACCGATTGATTTTGCTCATAAGCAAATGTTTTAGACCAACTATGTATGTATGCTTAATTTCTTATTAGTACGACGGTGAAGGAAGTTGTACAACTGCAAACATAGAAAAGTTTTCAACTAATAACTTAGTAAAAAATTAGTAAATAAAGCGAATCACCTTTACAAGAAGCCTTAGGGCAACATTGTGGGATTTGGGCTCAGTTTGGCGAGCTTTTGCGGTCGTATTTATGACAAATATCAATTCCCTAAAACGGGAAATCAAATCAAAAATCTATTAATTAAAGCACTTCCAAATGTAATCGGGTCTATATTTGAATTACCTAACATAATTATTATTTTAGATCTCACTGAATTTACAGAAAGTAAATAAAAAAAAATAGAACCGACTGCCAAAGTCATTTTTGTTTGTAGGCACATGTATATTAACTCAACAAAAAAAAAACCACCCTCATCGGTGGAATAACTTAGCAGACCTCAGCGATTTCCAATCCACTTAATTCTTAACCCTTTGATACTCCACGTTTATTAATACGGCTGCTTATGTCTACATAAGCTATCATTTCTTTTGATTTCTACTTGTAATAAGCGCTTATATCATGACTTAAGCCGTTTCAGAAAAACAATATTTTCTTATAGCCTTATTTAAAAACTCCTATTAACGGCGGTACTCCGTTATAGGGCCCCTACACTACGCAAACACGTTTGTACAAACGTGTGTTTGTGCGTTTCGCCACACACGACACAAACATGTTTGAGAGATATTAGGTCTGTTCGTTGAACTTTCCCCAGGGTTGACCCAGGTTTTCTTGACAACCCCATGAGTTGTCAAAAAAAGCTGGGTTTTCCAGTCCTCAAAAAACGCTAAACCACAAATCGCCACACATCCCTGTCATTTAAATAAAAACACATGCCATTTGACAGCCCTCAAATCGCCACAGCAAAAAGCTAGGGCGAGTTTGGGGAAAACCTGTGGCAAACCTATGGCTCAAAAAACACTAAATTTGACATTCAGTGCGAATTTAGGTTTCTCAAAAAACGCTTTGTGGCGACCCCATGGCGACCCTAGGGCTTCAACGAACAAACCTATTAGTTGATTGACGTTTTTCATATCACAGACCTACTGAGCAATGAGCGATTTCGCAAGTGCTGCTTTAATTATTGCCTTGGCAACGAAAAATATTCATCCGTACTTCTTGAAAATTGACATCTGTTTGAGCAAAATTCAACACACACGACACAAACATGTTTGTGCAAACACGGAAAATTCAAAATTTTTTGAATTTCTTCAAACCGTTTGCGCAAACACTCAACATCGCTACACATTACTCAAACAGTTTGCACAAACATTTTTACAAAAACAAAATACATATGTTTGCGCAAACGGTTTGTGTAGTGTAGGGGCCCTATTACTTTACGTTACTCCGAATTTAATACTACAAACCATATTTATAAAAAAGCTAAAAGTTGTTCATAGGAGTATTATAGCCGGCGTAAGGTCGTATTAAAGTTTAATTTTTTCAATCAATTTAAGCTCAAGAAATACATAAGCTGTTGTTTATATGCATTTTTTGTCCATTTAAACATAAATTGCATTTTTTTTTTAATTTAACGGCTATTTTCGTATAGTAACGGGACCCAGACTAAATGAAAGGTAAACAAAATGGAAAATATGTGGTATTGAAAACATGAATTTCACTTATGTTGACTTAAGCTCTTTTAACTTACTACCACAGAATTATTCACATTCCAATTATTATTTTTCTTGGAGTGCAATTCTCATTAATTACCTGATAACTGTAAAATCGCTTGTAAATTAATTATATAAATAAATAAATAAGAGGCGGAATTGAGCGTTTACACTTTGATTTAAATGAATTATTTCATTCCTTTTGTAAACATGCAATACATCGTTGTAAGACGGAAATAAAGAGTAATCTCCTATGTCCCCATCTTCACTATAAAAATCGATGAAACTCAAATCAAAAATTAGTTTACATTTGCCATGTTGACTTTTATATTTTTTTAATTTATTTGATTTATGTACAAAAATCGTATTTACAATTCATTGCAGTGAACTTAAAGCGAAGAAGCTGTTGATTTTGACATTTCTCGCATCGTTAAACTTTCAGCCCTAGGGAACACCCAACGATTTTTTTAAATATTTCAAAATAATCCAGTTTTCGAAGGTTTTAGGTTGCAGACAAGCACTTGAACATTGAATTGATTTTCTGAAATATTTGGAGAGTTAAGTTTTTGATAAACAAATTGAGACTTTCCGTGAATAACTTGAGCACAAAATCATAGTTTTTAAATAAGGTAAATATTAAAACCATTATAAATATCAGACAAAAATCCCATTATAAAATCAAACCAAGACGGGGGTGTTTTTAAGTCTTGTTTTTGTAATGGAGGCATCGAAGGTAGTTTCTTGAGAATTGAAGATCTAGGATCGTAAGCATGTACTATGTCAAGATCGTTGGGAATATTTTTTCTTCCGATCAACAAAATCATTTGACCCATTTTGAGGCACCTTAGATGACTCTGCATTTTTGGTATTATTTTACTAGAAGTAACCCAAATTTTAGAATTTGGATCATAAATGTCCAAACAGTTGCTTGACCTGCCATGAAAATCTCCTCCGATCGCAAATAAGTATCCATTTCCAGCTGCAAACCCAAAATATTTAACTTCTTTATTCTTGGATCTACATATTCTCCATGTGTTTGCCAGAGGATCGTACGAACACATTGATGATGATACAATGTCAATGACATATATTAATCCATTTAAAACTGCACCTTCCAGTAGCTTATATTTATACGGAAACGGTGCTATTTGAACCCATTTTCCTATGAAAAAATCGTATTTTTCCGCAACCAAAATGTTAGTCGTCGAGTTCGATCCCCCAATCACGTAGATATCACCGTCAAGTTGAAGTACAAGTGGATGTTTTCTTTTGTGATTCATTGGAGGCAATGTAGTCCACTTGTGAGTTTTGAAACTAAAGTATTCAACGGTGTTAGTTACACCAAATTCAGCACAGCCACCAGCAATCACCACTTTTAAAATGTTAAAGGAAACGCCACAGTCAGTTTTATCAGTTAAAGGGGGTGGAGTATTCAAAGTTGACCATTTGCCATCCTCGAAATATACGATTTTGAGTGTCCTTGTCGAATTGCCTAAGACCACGAATTCAATGTTATTCTCGTTTCGTAATCTGGATAAATTTGAATCGGCTTTAGATCGGCTTTCTGGCGACAAATGCCATTGAAGCCATGAGTAGATGAGATCATTACACTTAGGTAAATGTTTTATTGATTTCCCGTTGTTAATGATGAACTTGGGTGTTAGCAGCGGAAAACGAACAAGTGATATAAGTTCATACGCAAGGTCTACACGAATTTCTTCATCAAAATTGATCCATGCTAGCAGGCTGTGGAAAATACTCTCTTCTGAAATTACACATAGGTTATCACTTTCAAGATATTGCCGAAGCTGCTTTTCATTCAATTGTAGGAACTCATATTCGCATCTCACCGCTTCGAAGTGCCTTTGAGCGTATTGCTTTGAATTTCTATACAGTTTTTCGAAGTTGAGCTGTTCAGAAAAAAAAGCAATTCCTAAGCAATTGCTGGTATCCAAATGGTCTTCCATAAATTTACAACATTCTGATACTAGTTTACGAATTTGAAGGTAATCGGCTGCCCTCAAAATGTCCTCTGCTGTTTCGGGGCTCAAATTAATGTTTGTAGAGTACATAAAATCGACTATTGCCTTGAGATTAGTTCCATTAATGTCTTTAATCTCTATTTCATCAGCACTGGCTTCTTCCAAGTTGGCAGAAAATAGTGCCAAGAAGTAATCGCTCCAAGCTGAAATAACAATTCGATGAGCTTTAACTTTGGCATGATCGATCCCAGCTACTAAAGTTATATCAAAGAACTTCTCTTCTTTATAAAAAGTCTGGAATTTTCCAAGAAGGAAAGCCTCGCGTTTTAGGATCGCGTTTTGTTCTAATGACTTTTCCGTATTGACGCTCATTGCTCGGAAGGTTTTGAAATTGTTGTTCCCAAAGCTCGAAAGCTAATTCAACTATTGTGTATGTACCTAGATAGGTAAAGTTACCGTGATTGACTGTAAAGCAAAAATACAAGTTGGCAATTAGGGGTTTTTATTTTTTAGTTCCGAACAGAAAAGTGAAACGTCAAAAACAAAGATTATAGGTCTGTTCGTTGAACTTTCCCCAGGTTTTCTTGACAACCCTTTTTTGTTCACGATTGGTAGGTCTGACAATCATTGTCAGATCTGCAAACGTCTGACAATGTGGGCAAATGAGCTGACAATGAGGGTGAAAATGGAATTTGTGTGCACACGGTTTGCAGAAATCTACAAATATCTGCAAGTTTATTGCCAGCTATTTGGCTGACAATGTCGACAAACTAAATTGGGCAAATAGCTGGCAATAGATTTGCAGATATTTGTAGATTTATGCAAACCGTGTACACACAAATTCATTTGTGGATCTGCAAATTCATTTTCAGTTCATTGTCACATCGCATCTGTCAAAAAAATTTAAAGCTAAAAGTGAAAAGAACATAGATTTTGTTTTTAATCGTTTAATATTCAACTAAAAGTGAAATATCGAAAAACAATATAAATGGATAAAAACGTTGCAATCGCAACTATTTTGACGGCGTATTTGTTAGAAAGCAGCGATGATGAAACAGCCAAACAGCCGAAAAAGATGTGTCGCAAGATATGGACGAAGGTGGGACGAATGATTGGGTGGCCCGCCGTGATCAGGAGGGCTTCTACGCAAAATTGATGGTGGAATTGCGAGCAGAGGAACAAGAAGTATACCGAAATTTATTGCTAATGGATTACAAGCAATTTGATCACCTTTTAGCTTTGGTGGCTCCACATATACAAAAAAAGATACGAATATGCAATGGAAAGCAACATTATTTGAGAACCACTCCAAGTTTTTTTCTTATGTCGTTTTCATGAAGTTTTCATAGATCTACAGAAAAAATTAGTTTTTATTCGGTCCAAATGGGAAGCTAGCGTTAAGATTAGATTTCCGAGAATAAAATACAAATACGAGTACAACAAAATATTTAACGTTTAATTCGATTTTGTTTTATTTCGATTTTAAGTTAACCGGCCAACGGATTACATACAAATTTAGCAAATTTTTTGATGCACCGCAGTCTGAATTCATAGCAAGACTTTTTCGCCTCTGTGAGCTCACCTGGAGCATTATAAATTTGATTACGCGGTGTCATAAATACTCGTCGTCTGAGATCTTCTGCTACAGATTGCAAATCTGAATGAAAACTACTTGCAGCTTCGTCTAGAAAACATTGGTATTGTAATGAACACCCAACATTTATACCAATTTCCTAATCGAAAACGTTCAACCGAAAACACAACTGGCAACACTATAATGGAATGGTATAAAATGACAGGCATTGCTTGTAAGCCAGTGTGTGTGAGTGTAGAGATTTTTTGACAGCAAATGTGGAAACCATGGAGAAGAAACTGGAACGCTAACGCTCTAGATGAGTGTTGTTCTATATAAATAGGACCGCTGACGCAACGAGCAGTCAGTTTTGATTATAGAGTGATAAAGTTACAGGCCGCCTCCACCTGCAAGAATTTTCGTTATGTCGGCTCGACTTAACATCAAATGTTACGTGGAGGCGGGTCATTTGACGTCATGTCGCAATCTCTGATATCTCTGTCTTCGATTTTGTCTTGACAGAGTCAGCTTGACATCAAATTTGACAGATGCAAGTTTTTTGTGCGTGTTAGTGGAAAATGTCATTTTTTCTCATAATTTTTCGTCTTTCATCAGTGTCGGTTCGTATCGGTAGCTCATTATACAACCTAAAAAAAAATTTTTCTCAACATTTTTTTTTTTTTTTTTCGAGCTTGCAATACAGTAATGCAATTATGACTGATTGGAAAATTTCAAAATAAAAATAAAAAATTTCAATGTAAAAATTCTTGTCTTTGCTTTCATTCCGTTGTCAAAATTCTGCATCCACCATCGATGAGGTTCGAGTACAAAATGAAATGTCATAACATTATTTGCCCAGTCACGCTAACGTTGATTTGTGTCTTTGATGTCAAGTCGAGTCGACATAACGAAAATTCTTGCAAGTGGAGGCGGCCTGTTAAGAGTGAAATGTTGTTAACCAGTAATAGTCCAATAGTCGAGTTGAGTTCGAATAAAGTATAGATACTGAATAAAGTGGTAGAAATAAATTAAAATTAAATTAAATTAAATTTATTGTTTTCAACTATAAGCATATTAAGACAATGTATCTTTTTTGTTATACTTAGTACATAAGGTTACAGGAAAGTGCATAATAGTGATTTAAACCTACAATAATAACCTGAAATGGTATACAATGATAGAAAAGAAATGGCAAGAAAATACGAAAAGTATACAATGATGAAAATTATAAAAGTACAGGAGAACATAAATTGGCAGATAAAAGATGAACAGCATCAGAAAAATGTTTACAAAAGTGTTAAGTAAAGTTTTAAGAAATGTTTTGGCAACTGTAGTGGTTTCTCAGAGAAGCTTCAAAAGAATTGAAGTTGTTTAATCTTCTAAGATCGGCTGGTAGGGAGTTCCACAGGCGAGCGGCATATACAAAGAATTGGCTTTTGGTAATTCTGTATTTAAAAGTTGGTGAAATTAGAACATTACTTCTTTGGGAAACAGGAAAATTAAGTTTTTCAAATAAATATTCAGGGTTTTTACTACGCATAAGCTTAAAAAGAAAAGTAAGGACGAGAAAATCCAGATATTTATTTAAGGGCATACCAAAGACATTATTAGAATACATTGAAACATGATCAAATCGACGCAAGCCATATATAAATCGCACAGTGTTGTTAAATGCAACTTGAAGTTTCCTTTTACTTACATAATCTAAGCAGCAGAAAATGAGACTACCGTAAAACAAAGCGGGAAAGACTAGAGTTTTAGCTAGCATCATTTTGGTTGCAGTTGGAAGACATTCACAAGACAAATGTAACAGCCTCAGAGTAGCATATGTTTTACCAATTGCTCTTGTAACGTGAGAGTCCCAAGTCAAGGTTCGATTGAAAGTTATACCTAAGTTCTTAACTATGCTTTCATATCTCAACACTGTTCCATCTAACTCAACACTAGGAAAACAAGTTGTGTCAACAACAGTATTACTTAAAATAATAGCCTGACATTTTTTTGAGTTTAGATTTAGTAGGTTTTTACGTGACCAGTGAACTATAGACATCAAATCGTCATTAATACGAGTAGTAGCGTCTTCGACCATTCCAAGATTATAGCTCGTATAAATCTGCACATCGTCAGCATACATATGTATTTCGCAATTACTGAGCACCGATGGCAAGTCGTTGATGAATATCGTAAAAAGAAGAGGTCCCAAGATTGAGCCCTGAGGTACACCAGCGCGAGTGAAAAGGAACTCAGATATTTCATTGTTTGCAAAAACCGCCTGAGATCTTCCAGACAGATATTCTTTAATAAGTGTTATGGCCGAGCTTTCAAAGCCGAACAAATACTGAAGCTTACTTAGTAGTATTCTATGACTGACCGAGTCAAACGCCTTAGAGAAGTCTAAGAGGACTAACGTAGTTACCAGGTTTTTATCAATTTGCACTCGAATGTCATCCACAATTTTAAGCAGCGCTCCCGTACAACTGTGATGAGGTCTAAAACCTGATTGAGAAGGTGTTAGCAGGTAGTTGGTAACTAAAAAATTGGTAATTTGTTGACCTACCAATTTTTCAAATGCCTTCGACAAGAACGGCAGTATTGAAATTGGTCGATACTCTGTAGTGCCGGAGTTTGACTTTTTAGTAACTGGAATAATTTTTGCTACTTTCCAAGAATTAGGGAAACGAGAACAGGTTAGAATTGTATTGAAGATGTGTGCTATGAAAGGTGAAATGAAAGGCAGAATAATTTTAACAAATTTGGGGTGAATATTGTCCATACCAATGGCTTCCGATTTTATACCTTGTATAGCTTTGAATACCTGAAATTCATCAACCCTGCTAAAACTAAAACTTGATGAAAAATCAGCATTGCTTACAAAAACGTGGTTGGGTTCAAAATCTGGTAGGAAAGATGAGGCTACAAACTGTTTATTTAGTGCGTTTACGTCACATTCTTCACCGCAACTCCCTTTCTGTTTTGAAATACCAAGTGACTTGATATTTTTCCACACTTGCTTAGTGGATTTATTATCAAACTTTGTGGCAAAAAATCTACGTTTAGAGTTTCTTATTTCAACTACAACAGTGTTGCGTAATCTTTTATACTGATCGAACAAGAGTTGAGTTCGAAAACGTTTCCATCGCTTGTATGCTGTATTTCTCTTGGCAATAAGCTGGTCAATACTGCTATTAAACCAACCTAGATCGTTTTTTTGTACCTGGATGGTTTTAATTGGAACAGATGCTTCAAACAGGTTGTTGATCGTACTGGAGAAAAAATCCACTTGTTCATCTACGTTAGAGAGGGTATATATGGAGTGTAGGTTAGAGTTCAAAACATTAGTTACTAGGTGCTGCATATTTACAGATTTGTAGTCTCTAAATGAATACATTTGACTGTTAAAATTCTGAATAATACCAAGATCATAAAAGGCCAAAATAAGATCATGCTTCGAGAAACCAGGCACATCAAGCTGTCCGTAAAAATTAACGTAGTTAGGCTGGTTAACCAGGAAGACATCTAGTAGTGTTGAGCTTGTTGAGGTGAAATGCGTAGGAGAGATCTTGTTTATAGGAAAAAGGTCAAGGGAGGCTAGGCTGTCGTTGAAAGCTTTTACTAAATTATCATTAATGTCTAAAAGGTCGATATTCAGATCACCTGCGATAAAAACATGATTGTAATTCACTGTGAGATCTTCTAAAATTTGCGTAATAGTACCCGTGTTATTGATACTTGGTGGATTGTAAATAACACCAACTAGAAGTTTATCAGAACCTATCAGAACTTCCACAAAAAGAAATTGTATGTGACTGTTGCTTTCGGATAGTCTGATAACTCTGCAACCAAAACTTTTTTTAATAAAAATTGCAACCCCACCTCCCCTAGATATCACTCGATCAGATCTGTATACCTTATAGTTGCCAGTATTTAAAACACTGTTATCAATATGTTTTGTCAACCATGTTTCGGATACACACACTATGTCGAAGGCTGAATCATTGAAAGTGCCCTTAAACTCATCTAAATGTTTCCGTAGACTTTGTGCATTAATGTGGCAAATCGATAACCCACTATATCTTTTGCGTAGAATGTTCAGCATCGTTTTTGTTTTGCTAAAGTTATTTAAGCTACCAGCCTGGGGAACCCCCCTATTATCAATTAGTGACATGTTGGCAATAAATAAATTTTAACAAATTTGCACGCCAACGCCGACCAATTAGACCAAGCAACCTCAACTGAGAAAAAACAGAAGCCAGAGTTACCGCTTCAGTTGCCAAGGAAAATTTAAAGGTTCCTAAATTTGATAAAAAGAATTTAAAATTGAATAATAAAGTATAAATATTTAGCAAAAGAAAGGAAATTAGAATGAAAGAGAAAGTTATGAAAAAGTAGTGAAAATAATATAAGATAGTATTAAAAAGTTTATATCCTATCAGGTGACAGCGCTGGTATGTTGTTTTCATGATGAGTTGCATATTCATTATCCTCTCCAAGCTCTTCTTCGTGATGGTTATTTGAGTGTTGTTTACGTGAAGTGAAGTTTTATTCTGCGAACTAAGCGCACGTTACATTGGTGTCAGAAGTGTAAATAAAACTTATTTGACTAATAAAGTGTAAAAAAAAAAAAAAAAAAAAGTAAAAAGAAAAATACTAATTATATACAGTGAAAATGGGTAAGTTGTTAGAAGAGCTCAACTGCATTGAGCTTAAAAGTGAGTTAGGTAAGCGAAATCTTTCTAGAGCGGGATCGAAAAATGAGCTCGTCCTGCGCTTGCGTAACTATTTGGAACAGCAAGGGGAAGACGTAAACACTTTTGTTTTTGAAATAGAAGTGGAAGAAGAGGAAGTAAGTGAAAATGTAGATTTTTCTAGTATGATGAAACTTTTGTTAGAACAGCGAAACGAGCAAAAGAAGGAACAGCAGAATGTTCTCGAACGACTCGAAGTACAACAAAAGAAGCTGATTGAAGAGCAACAGCAGAATATTCTCGGACGTCTGGAAGAGCAGAGAAACGATCAAAAGAAGGAACAACAGAATATTCTCGAAAGACTTGAGGCGCAACAGAATGTTTTGGAAGGTCAGAAAAACATTCTAGAAGGTAAATTGGGTAACATTGAGAAAAATGTATGTGCCCTAGACGAACGCGTTGAAGGTGTGGAAAAACAGCTTTCTGTTGTAGAGAATCGTTTCGAAATCGTAGAAACCCGATGTGATAAACAGTTCTCTGTTCTGACCAAGGAATTGGACCAGATTCGGAAAATAAAAATTCGAGATTCTGCTGGGGAGTTTGCAAAGAAAATGGAGATGAAACCCCCAACATTTGATGGACAGTCTTCTTGGCCAGTCTACAAGAGACAATTTGAGGCCGCCGCGACAATAAATGGCTGTTATGACGAAGACAAGTACATTGCACTGACTCTTGCTCTTAGAGGACCAGCAGCTGAATTACTTCAAACAGTTCCAGCTGGTAAGAGTGGCGATTTCAGTTCTCTCGTGGCAGCTATAGATAAACGCTTTGGCGATAGCCACTTGAAAGAAGTCTTCCGAGTCCAACTCAATAACAGAGTCCAGAAAAGGGGTGAAAGTCTACAGCAGCTCCAAGCAGACGTCGAAAGACTGGTTCACCTGGCATACCCGGATGCTGGAGAAGAAATCATCAACCAGCTTGCTGTTGAGTCCTTCGTCCGTGCCATTTCGGATATAAATCTTCAGAGGTCTGTGCGAACTGCTAGAACACGTACTCTTTCCGAAACTTTAGCATTCGCATTGACAATTGAAGCAGCAGAACAGGCTTCTCAGGGAGTACATCGACTTAGAGAAGCCATAGTCGAAGAGTGCTCTTGCCATAGAGCTGAAATACAAAAGAACCAGCGGAGCGGACTAGCAAGATGTTGGAACTGCAACAAGACCGGGCACTTACAGCGTCAATGCCGACTACCATCAGGGAAACGAGTAAGAACCAACTTCGAGGGGCAGAGGCTGGTTTCTTGTATCGATGGCCCCAGAACCACCATCCAGGTCTCTCAGACCAAACGAGACAACAAAAGTCTGACTGTGGAAACTACTATTAACGGGAACAAACATGTGGCTACCATCGACACCGGTGCCACAGCCTCCATAGTACGTCGAGACCTGGTAAAGACGACGTGGCTTCATAACACCAATAGCTACCGTCTAAGAACCGCAACGGGAGAAGCAGCAAGAGTATATGGAGAAGTGTGTCTTAAGATCCGACTGGCCGATCTAGTGTTTACTCATCAATTCCTGGTGGCAGATATATGTGACGAGTGCATCATTGGAATCGACTTTATGAAACAGCACGGAGTTATTTTGGACATCGGTAATCAGGTTTTGAAGTACCAAAATAAGGAACTTCCAATGACTTATTCGAACGAGAGTACGTCGACACTGAGGACTGTCATCACGGAAGATCTGATTCTGCCTCCTTCTTCTGAAGTGTTCGTTTGGACAAAACTGGAAGGTGAGTTTGGAAGCCTTCGATACCTCATGGTGGAACCAGACCCAGAGTGTTCCTCCCAAAGCGTCATCATTGGGAAAACACTGGTAGCACCGAAAAACAAAATGGTCCCCGTACGATTACTAAACACCAGACCGTACGATGTAAAGTTGAAGAAAGGAGAAGTCGTTGGACGTTGCGAATCGGTTGCAGCAATTACGAAGATCACAGACGAGGCCCCGAGAAAAACGTTAACTCCGGAGGAGCTCATAACCATCAGAGCTAAAATACTGAGTTCATCCAACCTTGATCACCAACAAACAAGGATGGCTGAAAATCTCCTACAAGAGTACACTGACATCTTCGCATCGGCAAAAGGGCAATATGGTAGGACACAGTTGGTGCAGCATCGCATCAACACAGGAGATGCAAGACCGATTCGTCAGCCCGCAAGACGCCTTCCACTGGCCAAACAAGGTGAGGTTGAGGAAATGATAACAACAATGAAGAAGGACGGTCTTATCGAAAATTCCAAAAGTCCTTGGGCGTCACCAGTGGTTCTAGTGAAAAAGAAAGACGGAAGCACTCGTTTTTGTGTGGACTACCGAAGGCTGAACGATGTGACTAAGAAGGACAGCTATCCTCTGCCGAGAATCAGTGATACCCTGGATGCCATGGAGGGAGCCCAGTGGTTTACGACGCTGGACTTGAAGAGTGGATATTGGCAAGTTGACATCCACCCTGATGATCGGGAAAAGACGGCGTTTTCGACAGGTAATGGGCTCTGGCAGTTTAAAGTTATGCCGTTTGGGCTATGCAACGCTCTGGCAACATTCGAGCGTTTGATGGAGTGCGTTCTTCAAGGACTGACGTGGAAAGCGTGCCTTGTCTACTTGGACGATGTCATTGTTTACGGGAAAACATTTGACCAACATTGCAAGAACCTAAAAGCCGTGTTTCAGAGACTTCGAGAGGCTAACCTCAAACTGAATCCGGAAAAATGTGCACTTTTCAAAACCGAAGTTAAGTATTTGGGACACATCATCTCTTCCCAAGGAGTGAAGACTGATCCTGAAAAAGTTGACTCCGTCAAAAATTGGCCAACACCACAGGACAAACATCAACTCCGAAGCTTTCTTGGTCTTGCCACATATTACCGACGTTTCGTTAAGAACTTTGCTGGAGTTGCAAAGAGTTTGCATCAGCTCACCGAAAAAGGGAAGCAGTTCAAATGGTCAGGTGAGTGTGAAAAATCTTTTCAGGAACTCAAATACCGCCTCTGTAACGCTCCAGTGCTGGCACATCCAACACCTGGCAAAACATTCATCATCGACGCAGATGCAAGCAACGTTGGAATCGGGGCGGTACTATCCCAAGTGCATGATGGCGAAGAGAAAGTGGTGGCATATTATAGTAAGGTCCTCTCGAAGCCTGAAAGAAACTACTGCGTGACCAGAAGGGAACTGCTGGCTCTTATCTTGGCAACAAAGCACTTCCATAAGTACATCTATGGACAGAAATTCCTTCTGCGGACAGACCATGGTGCTCTGAACTGGCTGTTGAACTTCAAAAATCCAGAAGGTCAAGTCGCAAGGTGGATAGAAAGACTGCAGACTTATGACTACCAGATTCAACACCGCAGAGGAAAGCTGCACTCCAACGCCGACGCATTGTCCCGAAGACCTTGCAAAGAGGATTGCAAGCATTGTAGGCGACAAGAAAACAAAGAAAATATTACCGCTCAGCGACTAAGAGCTGACCCCATATGCAGATGGAGCAATGAGGAAGTGAGGACCGCTCAACAGGAGGATCCAGATATCGAACCCATTCTCGCATGGAAAGAAAATGAAGAGAAACCTGAATGGGGAGACATTTCTGACCGGAGTCCAGTTCTCAAAGCCTATTGGGCACAGTGGGACTCACTATATGTGCAAGAAGGTGTCCTCAGGCGAAGATGGGAGTCCGTTGACGGTAAATCATATGTGATGCAGCTGATCGTACCGCAATCGAAAGTCAGTGAAGTTCTTCGGGAGATGCACGACGGACCTTCTGGAGGTCACCTGGGAGTTAACAAAACACTGGAGAAGGTGCGACATCGGTTCTACTGGTTACATGCTAGAGACGACGTGGAGAAGTGGTGCCGAACATGTGACAAGTGTGCTGCAACCAAAGGACCTGGTAGGAAGATTCAAGGTAAGATGCATCAGTACAACGTTGGATCGCCTTTTGAGAGGATTGCAGTAGATGTGGCTGGGCCTTTTCCAGAGACCAACGCTGGAAACAAGTACATTCTGGTTGTAATGGACTATTTTAGCAAATGGCCTGAGGCGTATGCCATCCCAAATCAAGAAGCCAAAACGGTAGTCGACCAGATTGTGTTTAACTGGGTAAGTAGGTTTGGCGTACCTATGGAACTCCATTCCGACCAAGGGAGGAACTTCGAGTCAAACATCTTCCAAGGAGTGTGCGGACTACTTGGCATCAAGAAGACCAGAACCACACCGCTTCATCCACAATCTGATGGAATGGTTGAAAGATTCAACCGGACCTTGAAAGAACACCTCACCAAGGTCGTAGGCGACTACCAAAGAGACTGGGATAGGCACGTACCGCTATTCCTGATGGCCTATAGAAGTGCAGTACATAGCTCGACAGGACAAACACCATCTGACATCCTGTTCGGGAAAACCATGCGGCTGCCCAGCGAACTTAAATTTGGATGCCCCACAGAGGAGCCACAGGACACGAACGAGTATGTGGATGACCTCAAGGAGAGACTCGCTGACATCCATAAAAGAACAAGGGAACGGATGAAAACCTACAGCGACCGGATGAAGACACGGTACGACACAAAAGCGACAACGGCAGGATTCCAAGCAGGAGATCGTGTGTGGCTTTATAATCCTCATCGTCAAAAGGGATTGTCACCGAAACTTCAGCAGAACTGGGAAGGTCCTTATACTGTTGTCACGAGGATTAACGACGTGGTTTACCGCATCCAAAGAGGATTAAGAGGCAAGTTAAAAGTAGTTCATTGTGACCGGCTGCATCGATATAGTGGCGAGGCTGCAGATGGAATTATTCGGGACGAACAATCTTAAGGAGGGGGCAGTGTAATGAACACCCAACATTTATACCAATTTCCTAATCGAAAACGTTCAACCGAAAACACAACTGGCAACACTATAATGGAATGGTATAAAATGACAGGCATTGCTTGTAATGCTATGTCCGCACCTGAAGTTAACCTGGGTTTCGTTCCAGTATGGTTTGAGTTAACCAAGTAGTGTCCGCATATGCAGAAAAGTTTTGAGTTTATCTTTTTGTCTTAAGTTAAAAAGAGACAGACATACAAGTGTGAGCAGAACGTCAACAACGTATGAGAGAATTCATTCTCTCTTCACTCACTTCCACTCTCTTAAATGTCAAATTCAATGGAATATTGGAAATAGTGCATTCAGCGCCTTTGGTTTCGAGTAGGTTATCTCGAAACCCAGTGACTAAAAAGGTTTCATTTTGTATGGCAAACCACTTGGTTATCATGTTGGTTTGGGATTGTTTTGAGTTAAACAAGTTTAACTCTCAGGTGCGGACATAGCATAAGCCAGTGTGTGTGAGTGTAGAGATTTTTTGACAGCAAATGTGGAAACCATGGAGAAGAAACTGGAACGCTCTAGATGAGTGTTGTTCTATATAAATAGGACCGCTGACGCAACGAGCAGTCAGTTTTGATTATAGAGTGATAAAGTTAAGAGTGAAATGTTGTTAACCAGTAATAGTCCAATAGTCGAGTTGAGTTCGAATAAAGTATAGATACTGAATAAAGTGGTAGAAATAAATTAAAAAGTGAAGTTTTATTCTGCGAACTAAGCGCACGTTACAGTATGAATATTGATTCAATACCGAAAATAAATTCACTTACCAGTGACTTCTGGAATCAAAAAAGAGTTAACAATCTTCTCTGAGTCGGAAACATTCGAGAACTTCTTTTGTTCATCTGTTTCACCGGTGCCGTGCAACAAAGTCGTGCGAAATAAGGCCCCAACGACCTTATTACCACTCCTATGTGGCAATAATGTCGAGTTGCACCTCTTACAAGGGTCGGCGCTATTTCCTTAGCGAAGTGGCAATAACGCCGAAAAAGAGGAAATAAAGTCGAACTGGGAAAAATCACAAACCAGATAGAAATCGGAAGGTAATAAAGTCGAAATTGAACAAAAATTCAACAAAGAAGCACAGCACCCATATGGCATGTAGAATAGTTTTGAAAAAAAAAAAATTGTACAGGGCATATTATATGCAGAAATGCGGCGAAAGAGAAAAAAATTTGTTTTTATGGTGGGAATAGCGGTAATTCTCTCAAGAATTTGCAATGAAAAGTTAGCATTACATTGTGAAAAGTTATTTATTAAGCAGCTGAGCGCAGTGCGGAGGGGGGGCCGTGGCGGCGCGGACGCAACACCGCGCCCGCGGGCCCACGCGCCGGCGACACCCCACGCGCCCGCGCCGCCCCACGCGCCCGCGACGCTCCACGCGCCCGCGCCGCCCCACGCGCCCGCACCGCCCGGCGCCAGCCCGCTCGCGGCGGTGCGGGCGCGTGGGCCCGCGGGCGCGGTGTTGCGTCCGCGCCGCCACGGCCCCCACTCCGCACTGCGCTCAGCTGCTTAATAAATAACTTTTCACAATACAACTCATCTCAGATAAAGATCTTATGACATGATGTAATGCTAACTTTTCATTGCAAAAGTATACCTTTCTTGTTTGTTTTCACAGGAATAAAATTTTGTTTGTTACTTCAATATACAATACATGTGGTGTTTTGCATTGGGTAATAACGCCTACCACACAAATATCCCCAATCCAGAAATCGACATTATTTCCACTTATTACAATTTTTTTGCGAAATAAGGTCGAATTAGGAAATTGTTACAATTCGACGTTATTTCCGATTTTAAGTGGAAATAAAGCCCCTTCGGCCTTATTTCGCACGGCTTTGTTGCACGGCACCGTTTCACCAAGGAATATTTTGAGTTTGGTTTCTGCTTTTTTGGTTTCGTTGGCTGTCTTGCATTTGTTTCTCTGTGTCCAGGAAATCTATCCGCTTAGCTCGGTTTTTTATGAACAAGACGTTTGGATATTAATCCTCAACAAACGGCTTCGTATCCTGTGCCCCTGTTCTGTAACTATCGCCTTGGCGATAAACGGTGGAAAATGGAACGAAATTCTATGAATTTAGTAGGATTTCGTTCCATTTTCCACCGTTTATCGCCTGCTTTTATCGAGGCGATAGTTACAGAACAGGGGCACTGATTAGGTTTAGTTGTTTCAGCCATCTGGAATAATCGCACTAGATTCATGTGGAAATGGTCGTTCTGCAGAAAGATCATTAAGTGACATACAGAAAGGAATATAATGATGTTATGCATGTCATCCATTTCACTGGTTATCTCATCTTTTTTATATGAGTAAGCATCCATAACAAAAAAAATGTTCACGTAATTAACACATTTTCTATAAAAACAAAAATCACCTTTAAATTTTCGATGAGTTTTGTAGTTGACAATCCAATTGTAGAGATAATCCAAGTGTTTTTTTTTCTGTAATCCTTCTCAGATTTGTCTGCCAATGAATAAATTTGGAAATGTTCATCAAACTGGGTCTGCAAATTTATTTATTGCCAGACATTTGCAGAAGTGTCAGAAAATGAACAAAATTTGTGTACACACGATTGCCACATTTGCAAATAGTAGGGGTATTCATGCATCAGCGTAAAGCCCTCGTAAACCGTGTAGTCTGTGTAAGTTTACCAGATGGTAAAAGAACTGTCAAATTTTGTATGGAAAATGTTTTACACAAATTTGGTAAAACTACGCAACGAATTCAATGCGGAAACGAGATAGGTAAAACGTGTAAAACTACACAAAAGTCTTTTTTGACATTTCGAAAGTTAGTTAAGTTGAAGTAGGTACTTTCTATCAAACAAAAAATAGAAAAAGTATACAAATAAATATGGAAATGAGCGGAGTAAGTAATTAAAAACAAAGTTTTGAATAAGCATAAAATAATTATTTGATTCCAGAATGAAGAAAACAAAATGCAAATCGATATGTACGGGTCCATCACACAGATTCTTGTGTTTTGATGTCCCAATGCTATGTGAAATCCAAAGCAACTCGAGTTCTCATCCGAAATGGTGAAGCTAAAGAAAAATCTGCCGATGACGACTGTGTCTTGGTTGGAGTTGAGAATGGCGATGAAGGTAAAGACGAAGAAGATATTCAACAGGCACCAGAAAAAGATGAGGAATATGATGACATATTTGACAAAATGCAAACAGTTTGGCGAGTCCTTCACTTTCTTTTCTTTCAGCATTTGCTTTATTTTGCTTTGTATTTTCAGAATGGTTCGGACCCAAGTTAAGATAGAGTTCCTCGGTGAACAAAACCGTCAAATCATTCGCAATGTCAAGGGACCCGTGCGTGAAGGCGACATTCTCACCCTCCTTGAATCCGAAAGGGAAGCCAGAAGACTTCGATGAGTTGTTTTTTATTCATTAAAATGGTTTGTAAAACTTGGCTCTCTGCAAATGAAACTTTCTTTTATTTTTATTTGTTGTATTTTCAGCTGATATGACCTTACACCGTCAAACTAGGTTGCTGTACATACATATGCAAAAGCAGTGCGCGGAAACTTTTTCTTATAAAACATGAATGTGAAATAAAAACAAAGTTTCATCATTCATAGCGAATTTGTTAGTTTATTGTTTATCAAAGTGTTCTTTTAGCTTGGCCTCGCACTCTTTGACTTTGTTTACGTTGTTCACCTTGGCCTGCAGGTTGTTGCCCTTGCCGAAGCCTTTCCTATCGAGTATCTCAAGGAATGTGGTACCGAACTTCTCAATTATGGAAGGATCTCCTCTAAGAACAACGTGTCCTTTGCCAGTATTGTCACTCACAGAGAGAAAGTAGAAGATATCTTGAGGCGCACTTCGAAGGAAAGTATTGATGAAGTCTGGCTCTATGCTGTCTTTACGGTGCATTGAGAAGTATTTGGGTTTCTCTGGCAACAAGGTTAGTCTTTCAGCTTCCATCACGGCGTTGTCTTTCAGGACTTTCTGAAAGCTTTTGTTGGTACTCTTCAAGTTAGCCTGTATTTCCTGAATCAGCTCCAAGTGCATAGCCGGCCCTCCTCTGAAAAATAAATATAAATGGATGCCTATTGCCTATGTAGCAACAAACAACAAATGAATGTCCTTACTTGAGAGTGTTATTCGTTGCCAATTCGTGGTCGTAACATTCACCTAGCTTTTTTACAACCCGGTTACCCACCACAAAATGCAAATAAACTTTTCCCTTGGATTTTTCTGCATGGAGCAGTTTGATGGCTTGCAGTTGGGATAAGTTGCTAACATGAGTACCACAGCACATGTTACTTCCAATTCCCTCAATGCAGACCACTCGAACTAAGCCAACGTGATCGGCAGGCAAACCTCTAGGAGCTCGAGCGTCCTGGAACTGAGAGTAATACATAATTTGATTTAGTTCATTGATAACGTGTTTTGCTTACTTTTGACCCATCTTCCACTGATGTGAGAATGCACGACAAAACTGGTTGCTTGCGTGTTAAACATTGCTAAAGGTATCCTGTGATATCCAATAAATTGTTCACTTTTCGTCACGAGTTGAGAGGTCCACCACCAAATTCATTATTATTATAAGTCTTTATTGTTGAAATCGCTTTTTAAATAAAATTTCAACTCTTTCTTTTTATTTTTAAGCAATTGATAAATTTGACGTTTAACGAACAGCTGTTTTCTTACACCACTTACACAAAGTAGCTTAAAGAGGTACTCATGCAAAGTCTCACGTAAAGTTACATATTTTACACAAAGCGTGATCTTACGCCGAAGCATGAATACCCTTAATTTGTCTTCAAAATGATGGATGAACAAATTTTTCTGCAAAAAAATTTGGTGTGTACACGGTTGTCAGCTTGCGTGTACACGATTGCCAGATATCTGCCAATTAATTAGCAGATATTTGTCTACAAATTAGCAGCCAAATAGTTTTTCTGCAAATTCATTTGATGTGTACACGATTGTCAGCCATTCGAGACCAATTTTTCACTGACAGATCTGGCAATATTTGCAGATCCGGCAATCGTGTACACTTAGCTTAAACCACAAATCACCACACATCCCTGTCATTAAAAAATGTATAGGTATGCCATTTGACAGCACTCAACTCGCCACAACAAAACCTATGGCGAGTTGAGGGAAAACGTAGGACAACCCTAGGGCTTAAAAAACACTCATTTTGGCTTTCAGGGCGACTTTAATGTCGATTTCCATTGGTCGTTCGGAAGCCTTCTGAACGCTTCCCAAACCATTCCATTGGCATCAAATGACAGTTCCTCTCCTCGAAAGAAGAGAAATTTGATTCTGGATTTGAAGAAGGAAGCGAAGCCAGAAGCACTCACACACTGAAACTGCGCACTGAAAATAGCGCTTGACGTTTCACACCGAAACAGAAAACAACCAACGAAACTTCAAAACAAATAAAAGTGTTTAGGCCTTGGCCAAACCAACGCGGTGAGTGCGTGCGATGCGATTGCGTTAAGTCAAACCTCTATGTAATCTTGTGGATGTTTGGTGGCATTCAGAAATCTAAGGTCTGTTTCTTTACTTTCCGTGTAAAGTTTGGGAAAAAGCCCGGGAAAAAGTTTGGGCTCGAGCTTTTTAATGTTGTTTTTGTAATCTTTATCCGAAAATGAAAAGTAAAGATACACCTTTTGGGATGTTTCTTGCTGAATGACATTTATCATGCACTCTCCGTAGTGATGTAAAAAAACATACAAACAATTTTGTTTCAGAAACGTGTTAAAATGAGCTCAAAGCAATATTGCATTGCATATTTAACATTATTTTGAATTTTCAAACCAACAAAGAGAGATTATGCTTTCCATTTTTCATTTAATTTCACATATAAATTTGAATTCAATCAAAATGTTTCGATCAGCTGATTTCACAAACAGCCGATTTGACAAGCAAGAAAGTGCACGAGGAAATTGTTCGGGTGAATTCTTACTGGAGGGGAAGTGACAAAAAAGCAAAAGCTCTGCCACTTTTATGTCAAAAAAAAGTAAAGATACACGTTTCGGGATCCCGCGGGTGAGTAAAGATACAGACCACTAGTCACTACGTAGTGAACTCTTCTGATTGGTTAGAATCGACTACAAAACGAGTTGAAATTTCCCCTTCAACGTAGTTGAAAAATTTCAGCTACAAAGTTAGCCTGACTTTTGAGAATCAACTGGTGGGTAAACACACGAAAAATTACAAAGTGCAAATTGAAATTTTTTCGGCAATATTTATCAAATTGAAAGCAGTGAACAGATATGTAATTAAAGTTACTTAATTTAAAAGACAAGATTAGCCGTATTTTATTTTCCCCGTGATCTGATCCGGATCTTTGAAAAATATATGTATTTACAAAAACAACACAAGATCCAGAAATTTTTTGGATCACAATTGCAAATCCAGTTTTTAGTTCCTAGTCCCACATCTAGGGTTAATTTTTCATCGCATATGTTGTCAGCCTAAGGCGCTGAATGCACTATTTCCAATATTCCATTGAATTTGACATTTAAGAGAGTGGAAGTGAATGGAGAGAGAATGAATTCTCTCATACGTCGTTGACGTTCTGCTCACACTTGTATGTCTGTCTCTTTTTAACGTAAGACAAAAAGATAAACTCAAAACTTTTCTGCATATGCGGACACTACTTGGTTAACTCAAACCATCCTGGAACGAAACCCAGGTTATCTTCAGGTGTGGACATAGCATAAGCTGAATGTGAACGGAAAAAAAACTAAACGTCAAAATAGAAAAAAATTACAAAGGCAAAATGGCAAAGGCATGAAGAATGAAATTATTTTATCCATCCAAACAAAACGTAAGAAATTCATTATTCCAAAAGTACTTAGTCTTAGTCTTAAATCCCAAACCAACATGATAACCAAGTGGTTTGCCATACAAAATGAAACCTTTTTAGTCACTGGGTTTCGAGATAACCTACTCGAAACCAAAGGCGCTGAATGCACTATTTCCAATATTCCATTGAATTTGACATTTAAGAGAGTGGAAGTGAGTGGAGAGAGAATGAATTCTCTCATACGTCGTTGACGTTCTGCTCACACTTGTATGTCTGTCTCTTTTTAACTTAAGACAAAAAGATAAACTCAAAACTTTTCTGCATATGCGGACACTACTTGGTTAACTCAAACCATCCTGGAACGAAACCCAGGTTATCTTCAGGTGCGGACATAGCATTATGCTATGTCCGCACCTGAGAGTTAAACTTGTTTAACTCAAAACAATCCCAAACCAACATGATAACCAAGTGGTTTGCCATACAAAATGAAACCTTTTTAGTCACTGGGTTTCGAGATAACCTACTCGAAACCAAAGGCGCTGAATGCACTATTTCCAATATTCCATTGAATTTGACATTTAAGAGAGTGGAAGTGAGTGGAGAGAAAATGAATTCTCTCATACGTCGTTGACGTTCTGCTCACACTTGTATGTCTGTCTCTTTTTAACTTAAGACAAAAAGATAAACTCAAAACTTTTCTGCATATGCGGACACTACTTGGTTAACTCAAACCATACTGGAACGAAACCCAGGTTAACTTCAGGTGCGGACATAGCATTAGTTTCAACCAACATTTTTGATTTCAGATCACCTAACATTTAACACCACCGCCTTCTTTATCTAAAAACTTGTTTTACTCAATAATTGTTCTCATCTATAAAAGATAAAACCAAAAGAAAAAAATCTTGTCGCAAACAATTCTACTTGTCCCACCTATCTTACGACCAGGAACCCGAACTTGCAGTGACTACGATTGTATGGAAGGAATTTCTAAGATTTACGAGAAGCATTTTAAGCGGCGAAATCCAGACACCACAACAATAACTTCAACATCAGTACTGCGTTCCTAAATAGCTTCGATGTTACGCGATGCTGTAGTGTCAAAATCATCGTTGTTGTTGTGTATGTTTGACTTTGTTACAAAATCATGATTGCATTTAGGAACGACTCGATGTTACACTTTGTTGGTCTGTCAAAAATAAGAATAAAGTATGTCTTAAAATATAAAACCAGATAAAAGAAACATGTTTTTGATGAAGAAAAAAGAATTCTGAAATGAACAAGATTGAAAATTAATAACTGCTTACAGAATTTTTAAAGATAAATGAAAAAAAAACCAAACACAAATCTGAGCAACAACAATTTTAGAGGGGTTTGACAGATCAACATCGAAACTCAAGTCCCAGAGATGAGTTGGAAAAAGTTACGAAACGTAACATTCTGACACTTCAACATTGCATTTAGGAACGACATCGATGTTACATCGCGTAACTTTTTTGCATTTAGGAACGACATAATGTTACCGGATGTTACATCGCGTAACATCCAAGAATAAAAGAACAGACCACAGCCAGTTCGATTTTGTTGACCAACTAGCCGATATCAGTTGTCTAGTGTACAAGGAGTCCACAAACACATACGCCCCATGCAACAAGGAATGGATCAAAGAAAAGATTTACGTCCTATTGCGACAAGCAGCGGGTAGTACAAACTAAACTAACACAGTTGTAGACCCTTCCCAGTTGACTTTTTTCTGAAAACTACGTAAACCAAATTCTATGTTCTTTTTTCAAGTAATTATAACTTGTGTATTCCTACAGACAATGGTCAGATGAAACAATACCCAATGACGACAACGTATCCTATAGGACACCCGTATCCCTACAAACAGCGGAAGTGCACAGTCAGGCAGCGAAATTCGCCAAGTGCTAACTCAAATGAGAATAATAACAACTCGCCTAACAGCATTGTGTCCAACTACACAAGCGGTGGTGGGAGAATACCATCGTATGTTGCATCTGCTGCCGATACCCAGCAGTCCTCGGTATATATAACGCGAGGAACGCACATTCCACCGCTGCATGCTGCAGCGCAAAACGCTCAAGCAGCGGCTGTTATTGTAACAGAAGCAGACGCTAACGAAGCCACAGCTGGTTGTCATCAACAACTTATTGGAGCCTATAATCATCCTAGTGCTCCTGCTGGTGTTTATATCAAATATGGCCAGATATATTTTGCACACCCAACTGTTTCAGTGAAACAATGGCAAAGTACCTGAAAGAAATTTGTATGGATTTAAAGTGCTTATTGGTGAAATAGGCAGTCCTTGCAGCTTATCAAGTCGCAGTCTATTCAAGCAAAAAACGAATCGGGCAAGGTCAAAGGACAAATAATCACTTCGAAAATGTTACATTTATAGGATTTAGAGAAGAAACTCAAACAGCAATCGAAGTGGCTTCTCTTGATGCGTTACGTTCATTATTTGGAATTCGGGTAAACATGAAGCCATTCAGTTTTGCCCTCCAAGTTGAGAACGGCGTCAGCGTCAAAGCCAGCAAACCTCCAACAAAAAAAAAAAAAAAGCAAGCGTTTCCAAAAATAAAATGATAAATGAATATGAAATGTTTTTTTAGTTAAAATGTATTTGATTCTCCTAAGATACAACAAAACTTTATTTTGACAAGGTGTGGGAGGACTACGCATCTCTTACGACGCGCCAACAGATATGGCCCAGAAATGATTAATTTTGATTTTTCACATTTGCGGTAAGCGGTGTCTTCTGTTTCGCCTTCAGAGTATATTCTCTTCCACTTTGTCCGGCTTAGTTGTTTTCTTTGGGGCGTTCGGTTTTCCTTTAGTCTACTTTCTAATGAAATTCTACCGGAAAAGTTCTCCTGAAACTATTAAAAAATAATAAAAAATTTTAAGGTTTCAGATTTATTGTCTAACTACCACATATGAGCACTAGGAGCTTGTAAACTTTCAAGACTGCTATACTGAAAGGCTGGAAGTTTTCGATTTAGCATGAGCTGCTGTCCAACCACTTCTCGTCCTAGTAATGTTTCTAGTGTACCAGAAAGGGAGAATATTCTCCAGTGGTGTTCGTGAAGTTGAAAACTTTTATGATAAGAACAACAGCATACAAACAAAACATCGAAAAAAAATAGAGATACCGGTGAAAGATTTTTGAAAATATTTTTTATATTGGTTGTCATCTGTCAAACTGTAGAAACGATTGCAGCCAACATTTAAAAATAATTTTTTTTTGTGATCCAAGTTGTTTTATTATCAGATCTGATCCGGATCAGATCACAAAGGATAATAAAACACGGCTATTATTTAAAGTTCCCAAAACCCAAATGTTTCGTGTTTTTGTGTGCTTATTTTGACAGTTCAGGGTTGACTACATTTTTAATGCATTTTGATTTTGCATTCACAAAGCTAGTCGACTTTCCACTACGTAGTGACTAGATTTCTGAATGCCACCTTTGACTTAATGCATAGGGATTTGACTTAACGCAATCGCATCGCACGCACTCACCGCGTTGGTTTGCACAAGGCTTTACTTTGGGATCCCGGATCGGAGAGTTTTTCCGGACTACCAATGGAAATCGACATAAGTTTCTCAAAAAACGGTTTGTGGCGACCCCAGGGCGACCCTAGAGTTTTAGCGAACAAACCTAATGAGCAGGGCTGTCAAACGGCATGTATTTTTATTCAAATGGCATGGGATGTGTGGTGTTCTTATCAGGTACTCCTTCGTTTATACAATTCACTGGCTGAACACAATGCAAAAACGGAGCTGGACTGCAAAATCGGAACTGGATGAGCTGTCAAAATTGCTCTACGTTTCGATTTTAATCGGCCCACAATGCAGCTGTACAGCTTTTGACATTTTCATCAACAAAACAACAACAACAAAATTAGGGGGTCGACGCAACCCATCTCAGTGCAACCCATACCATCGCACCCCATCTCATCGCACATGATCTCACGGACACAACATCTCTTGCGCAGATAATCTCACGGACATTTCATCTTTTTACCGTTATAAATGGGTTGTTACTTTGATTTCGTTAATGAATATGGAGTTTGACTGTGCCACCATTTTTTAAGACTTAGGTGTTGTATGATTTGCTTCTTAAATGATAACATGTGAGTGTGTGCGTTATGAAATGTAGTGCAATGCATTTAAGTGATTGGAAAAAAAACTTATTAAAAGGCGTACTTATGTTCGGAAAGTAGGGTAAGGTCGCCTAAATTCGAACACTCCCAGTTGTCGAACACTTTTTGAAAAACATCGCTCAAACTGCATTATTTCTCATTTTTTTAATTTCTTTTAATGCGAAATTGTAAAGGGTGTTATACTCTTTAACCCTCAGAAACAACTCACAAGTACAACCAATGTAAACGTTTAAAAAATAGTAGTTTGTGACTAGCTTTCAAAGATTAGGGTAATTGTGGGTTTCCATATAAGAAGGAGACTGTTGCAAGTGTCGTGAGAAACTATGATTTTAAGAGGCAATTGAAGCTAAATATTTATGTTGTAAGGTTTTTTCGTTATATAATGCTTATTTTAATTTATTTACGTTAAAATTTTATCTTAAAAGTTAATACTTTTACTAGATTTTAGCTGTTCGATCAAAGGAAACTAAATTGTTGTGAGTTTCCTGTTCGAACACTAGTGTTTGAATATAGGCAACTTCATCAAAATAGTTTTTTAAAGCTCAGGCCTTACATGTTATAAGAAACTAAATAATTTTTACGTCTTTCTATCAATAAAAATAGCAAAACCTTTGGGGCCAGTATTCGAACACCTTTTTTCAGTGTTCGAATCAAGGAAACTCAGTACAATTTAAGGTTTCCTTTGTTCGAACAGTTAACAATTTCAATTATGACGTAGGTAGGTGTCTCATAACTTCTTGCCAAAGAAGATGGCTTAAGCTTTAGCATAACCATTTAACGTACACCCAACTTTGTGCTCAAAATAAAGACTTTGTGTCTTCAAATCTTATCTGATTTATGTGGTTCAATAAAATTGAGAAAATATAAATATAAAAATAAATATAAAATATAAAAATATAAATAAAAATGTTTGGATAATTTAAAATAGAGAAAACTTTAAAAATGTCTGTTTTGTGTAGTAATTAAATGTTAGTCTTAACCCAAAAAACCATGTTCGAAATAAGGAAACTTAATGTTCGGCTTTAGGAAACAAGTGTTCGATTACTGGGGAATTGGACTGTTTTCCAGTTTATATTGTTTTATAAAAAAACGGTTAAAGTTACAGAATTAAATTTAAGTTTATTAAATAAAGTTTGAGTTTGAGAATCTAATTAATTTAACTTCGTTTATTGAATATCGAAGGTTGTCTGGCAGTGAGCGATTACTTTATTGCAAGTCACTAAGTGTTCGACAACTGGGGACATGACCCTAGTTGAAATGGCGAATTAATTTAAAAGGTCTTCTCACACAATTGTGGTAAGTGTGAGGTTACCTACAAAGATACTTATTTCTTTTTAGTTTTATATTGTGATGAAAAGAAGATACGCCCTGTGCCTTTGCTATCGAAATTGTACTTATTTCCTTTGCTGATACTTTTTTATTTTAAATAATTACCTAATATGTACGAGTAATTTTATTCTCAACTCTATTCTTAGCTCTTGTGTTCAAGCGGCAATTCAGGTGTTTTTTTTTTAAACAATGCATTCATGCGCTTACAATAATAATGTTTTGAAAACGTAACACCTGATTTTCCGCAGTGTCGTTCTCCCTATCGTCATATCTACACTAAAATTTTCAATACCTACGTTTTATGAAACATACAATACATACAATACAGTTGTGTCTTAACTAAGTTATCTGCTAACACCTAGCCATGAAGCAAACTTTTATTTCAAATCTATACCTATTTAGGTAGCAGACTGAAAAAACTTATGGAGACACAAATGAGCTGGTAGGTGTCCACCTATAATATCTAATAAAAAGAAATAAATATCTTTGTACCTAGGTAACCTCACATTTACCACAATTCTGTGAGAAGACCTTTTATGTAGGTAACCTCACATTTAATACAATTGTATGAGAAGACCTTTTAAATTAATTCGCCATTTCAACTACTTTCCGAACATAAGTACGCCTTTTAAAAAGTTTTTTTTCCAATCACTTAAATGCATTGCACTACATTTCATAACGCATACACACTCACATGTTATCATTTAAGAAGCAAATCATACAACACCTAAGTCTTAAAAAATGGTGGCACAGTCAAACTCCATATTCATTAACGAAATCAAAGTAGCAACCCATTTATAACGGTAAAAAGATGAAATGTCCCTGAGATTATCTGCGCAAGAGATGTTGTGTCCGTGAGATTATGTGCCATGAGATGGGGTGCGATGGTATGGGTTGCACTGAGATTGGTTGCACCCGACCCCAAAATTAGTACACCAGCCACTCAAACATTTCATTAATTATCACTCACCACAAAATTGTTATAAATTAAAAGTAAAAACCAAAAAACAAAAAACTAAAGTAACACTTGGCTGACACACAATAATTTACACACAAAATGTTTTTTTTCCTTCAAAATCATAAACGTCAAATTTGCTGTACAGCAAAAGTTAAAAGTTCGTCAACTTGTCCAGTTCCGATTCCAGTTCCGTATGCAGCTCCGTCGCATTGTGTTCGCGCTATTGAATTTGTGTGTATTCAATAATTTGACAGCTGTTCCAGTTCCAGTTGCAGCTCCGTCTGCATTGTGTTCAGCCAGTCAGTTGGCCGCCGTATAGAAGCTTCAGCGAATCGAAACCGGCTCTTGTTAGTTCAATTGATTTCGGATGAATCGAACCAGACCTTTTTATAAGCGAACAACAGTCCATCTGAAAATTTAACGGCTGACGAGATGCCAAATACGAAAGCTTAAGGCCTTGACCCATAGAATCCGTTGCGTCCGTTCGCTGCCGGATTCAACTGACAGCTCGATTAAATACACACGATCTTATGAGAGGTGACCCATAAGCATCGGATGCAACGGACGCAACGGAAAAAGTAGCCCAACTTTTAACTTTTGCGTCCGGCAGAACTGATGACATGCGCAGTCAAAACCAATTTGAAGTTTTCTCTTCACACCGCAACGGATTCTATGGGTCACCCCAATCCGTTGTGTCCGGTAAAACTCACTGCTGTCAGTTGAATCCGGCAGCGAACGGACGCAACGGATTCTATGGGTCGGGGCCTTAATACTCAGGCTGTGAAAGACCGTAAATAAAGGTTCGTTCGTTGAAACCCTCGGGTCGCCCTGTGTTCGCCACAAAGCGTTTTTTGAAAAACCTAAACTCGCGGTGAATTTCAAAATGGGTGTTTTTCGTACCCTGGACTTGACCTGGGTTTGCCCTCAACTCGCCCTAGGTTTTTGCTGGGCCAAGCTTATGATTCGTTCAATGACCGGATACGGAAAACTTGTTGGTAAAAGTGATCAGGTGATAAAAAAAATTCACTTTTGTTTCTTTTCATGTTAGTTTTCATTTATTTTAAAAAAAGTCATTTTAGTTATAAAAATACGAGAAAAAAAATAATAACCAATCACTTGGTAGCCATAAATTTGCTTTTCATTCTTCTTGTTCTTCTTCTTCTCGCCCTACGCAATCGAGGGTAATAGACTATACAGTCTATTATTTAAATTGAAAGCATGTACTAAGCCTCGATTTTGGGAACTATTTTGTCCTCCAATAAGCAATATTTGTTTGCCCATCCTTACACATTTAAGATGACTTCTGGCTTCAGGTAAATCGGTTGTGCGCACCCAACAATCGGTTTCCGGCATGTAAAGTTCACTATATGTACATTTTTTACCATTAAAAACACCACCCGCTGCTAATAAATAACAATCGTTTCCAGCAGCAAAACTAAAATGTTGAGTTTTAATATTTTTAGACTTTCTTGCTGTCCATTTGTTTGTTCGAGGACAGTAAGAACACATTGATGATGATATAATGTCCGTGACGTAAATTAATCCACGTAAAACTGCACCTTCCATTCGCTGGTACACGCCAGGCAAGGGTGCTATTTCAACCCATTTGCATTCGGAAGGGCAATATTTCTCACACTTTGAGGATAACCCTCCGATCACATATATATTATCATTAAGCTCAAATACAAGAGGATTTTGTCTTTTATGAATCATTGAAGGCAGCTTAGTCCACTTCTGAGTTATTAAGTCCAAATATTCAACAGTGTTGGTGATTCCAAGTCCAAGGCTTCTTACAAGGCCAGTACTACCTCCAACTATTATCAGCTTCAAATTATTATAACAAACACCACAATCAGTTTTATCAGTTGGAGGAGGTGGAAAGTTCAAAAACACCCATTTTTGATTTTCATCTAAACATAAAACTTTAAGTCCCGATGTCGAATTGCCTAAGACTATATATTCCATGTTGCTCGATATGTTCCTTGATTTGGGAGTAGGTTTCACTGTTGTATTTTTGTCTTTGATGATGGTCCCTTGTTTTTCGTGCCGTAAGGGAAAAAGTCGCATGAGTTCATGGGCAAATTCTGCTCGTTCTTTTTCACTGTAATTGATCCATGCCAGAGAGCTATGGAAAATACTATCCTCCGAAGCTACATGCAGGTTATCACTTCCAAGATATTCTAAAAGCTGTTCTTTACTCAGTTCCAGGAACTCTTGTTCACATCGTACCGCTTCGAAGTGTTTTTGAGCATATAGCTTTGATTTTAAGTGCAGATTTGCAAAGCTGTGGTGTAAGGAAAACAAAGCAACTCCTAAGCAATTATGGGGACCCAAATGGTTTTCCATATACTCAAAACAGATTCGAATCAATTTAGGAATTCGAAGGTAATCAGCTGCTACCAATATATCTTCTATTGTTTCAGAGGACAAGTCAATTTTTGATGAGTACATATAATCTACGATAGCCTTAAGAGTTGCTCCATTAACAGCCTTAATCCTGATTTCACCATCATCGGCTTCTTTAAAGGTGGAAGAAAACAGTGCCGAGCAGTAATCGCTCCAGGCTGAAATTATTATCCGATGAGCTTTAATTTTGGTTTTATCGATTCCTGCTACTAAGGTGATATCGAAAAATCTTCCTTCTTTGTAAAAACTTTGGAATTTCTGGAGTAGGAAGGCCTCACAGTTTTCATTTTTACTGTCACTCATGATTGATGAACAGAAATAGAGACAAAAACTTGCGAACTGATTACGTATACTGGAATTGTGATCGAGAGTAAATTAGTTATACAAACAATTCTTATAAAATGTAATGCAATATGGTCTTTATTTAAACCAATGCGTTTTAAAAAACTAATTTAAAATTTCCACCTTAACAATTGATATGACACTCAAGACTCAACAGTCAACACAAAACACGAAACAAAACAAAACTAGTGACAGGGGATTTCCCATCATTTTTTTGAGCTTGTTCAGACAGGCGCAAGTGAACCGTGCAAAACTGACGTCTATATGTTTTTTCTCTTTCCCACATAGTTGTAAGAAAGAGACGTAATTTTGCGCCGAAGTTTTTAAAATATTTAAAATTTTCTTGGCGGAGTTTTGACATTTCCTTGTTTTGACACTTGTGTTTTTTTTTTCTCGAGTAAAGACGCTGTTGTTTGAAAAATAAATGTTCTTTTTCTTGTTCCTGAAGCAAAAATACGAAAATAAATAAATTATTTTTTCAGTTCAGTTCAATTTGTGAGTTTTTTTTCCCAAATTTGAAGGCAAAATAATCGTCAAAATAAATCCATCGTGTTCACATTACTTTCAGTCTGAACACGACGGGGTGGCGGAATGTCAAAATTGCACGGTTCACTTGCGCCTGTCTGATCAGGGTCATTAAAACAAGAATCGCAATAGCGTCGTTCACACTATAGAATTAATTCAACATACATGGTCTTAAGAACCAGTTTGAAAGTTTTGAAATTGGATAGACAAATCTGAATGTGAATTGTGTCAATTTTTTATTAAATTTGATTTAAAAAATAATTACAATTACAATTATTTTGTTGAGACGAATTGCCATGCAAACTGAAAACTTTTCAGTAGCTGGTTTTCAATAACGAAATTCACATTGGTCGAGTTGTTGAAAAGAAAACAGTCGCATTTATTCGCACGAAGTTTCAACAAATCGACCAATGTAAACTGCCTTAATTAAACCTACTCAAAACCATAGACGAATAAAGAACAAGAGGGAAAGCCATTACTTCTCTTGCCCTGCAACTTCTTGAAATCTGAAAAAAGCGGTGTTTGTAAAGTTAGTTTGAGGACAGATGCCAGATGTAACGGCGTACCCCACAGGCGGATCACTAGTGTGAAGCAGAAAAGTGGGAGAGTTGTGATCGCTTCAAGATCACTACTCGTAACGCCGGAAATGGAAAGAAGAAAGAAGAAGTTTGAGGACAGATGCCATGGTGTGTGTGTGGCTTGCCCTCTTGTATCTCCTCTATGGTCTGAATGTAACAACTACATCTAACATCCATCAAACCAAATCTGTCCAACTAGTTGTGCAGCGTAAACTACCCTAATTGCGGAGTTCTTACTATACAAATAGTTGGCCAGACTTTGGTTTGAATTGAACACGCTAAGTTCAGAACACGTTCACGCTGTTCGTTCTCAGTTCAGTTCACTGTTTCGAACCAAAAATGTTAAACCCCTAATGTAAACAAATGAAAGTTGCAGGGCAAGAGAAGTTAAGCCTTGGCCAAACCAACGCGGTGAGATCGTACGATGCGTTGGTTTGGCCAAGGCTTAATGGTTTTTCCAACTAATTGTTCAGTGTGAACTCTGCTAAAAACCGAGTTTACACTATACAATCAAGTTGGGTAGACTTCCTTTGACAGATGTTGAATGGACATCCGTCTTAGAGGAGTAAAGACAAGAGGGAAAACCATTACCTCTCCTGCCCCGCAACTTCCATTTGCTTACATTGTTGCTTTTGTAACACGAGATCCATCTGTGATACAACACGTGTTAAGCTGAATATAAAGCTGTGTCAGTGAATTTACTAACAACACTTTATTTTCGGATTTCAAACTGGTTTTGAAAGCTGAAAATAAAGTGGTGTTCGTGAGGTCAGTTCGAGGGCAGATTCAGATTATTCTTTATTCCTCTAAGACATCCGTCAACTTGGCAGCGGCTCACCAGTATTATGTTTTTTACATTTTTTAGTAAAACTATCGTTTTCCAAATTCGGAAAAGTGTTTTCCAAACTGTCCACGGTCGATTGACTTCAAAATTTCTCAATTTCATTGCTATTGCTGCCAAGTCTACCTCAAATCATAAATTGTTAATTAATTTTTGGGACTTTTCCAAATTGCGAATGTAGTTTTCCAAATTTTTCCAAATGTTTTCCAAATTATTTACACAAGAACAAAAATCGGATTTCGTGTTATAGCGCTGCCTAGTTGACGGAGGTCTGTTACATCACTTCATTTGCCTGAATTGTCAAAATGTTGGCACTGTTCACATTCATTTTAACCAAGTCCACTTCAAAGTCGTCACTATTTAGTGTGGTCTTTATAAATCGTTTGTATTCAATTACCCCATTTTGAATTTAGAGTAATAAGAGCCTCTTAAAAACACGCTGTCTACAAATTCGAGCTTTTGTTTTTTTTCTCAATTTTCGATATGATGGACGCAGACCATTAGTTTTTTATATACTTTTTTCAGTACCTATTGTGAATAGCCCTGTTCACACTGTACAATTGGTTGGACAAACCTAGGTTTGACAAACCAATGCTTGATAGTGTGAACTCTTCATACGACCGCTTGTCCAATTTGTTGGATGGTTTTCAAAAATTTTTGAAAATCTAGAAGTTGGATGGAGTGGAAGGGTATGTGACATAAAGTTGGACGACAAGCTTGATAGGTGTGAACGAAAACTACATCAGACCATCCAATTTCCATCAAACGAAGTCTGTCCAACTAATTGTACAGTGTGAACTGGGCTAATGCGCCAGAACAGCTTCTGTCAAAAATTTCAATGACACCTGTCAAAGTCACTGGTTATTTCTGACAACTTTGTATATAACTGGCTGAACACAATGCATACGGAGCTGCAACTGGAACTGGAACTGGAAGAGCTGTCAAATTATTGAATACACACAAATTCAATAGCACGAACACAATGCGACGGAGCTGCATACGGAACTGGAATCGGAACTGGACAAGTTGACGAACTTTTAACTTTTGCTGTACAGCAAATTTGACGTTTATAATTTTGAAGGAAAAAAAAAACATTTTGTGTGTAAATTATTGTGTGACAGCCAAGTGTTACTTTAGTTTTTTGTTTTTTGGTTTTTACTTTTAATTTAAAACAATTTTGTGGTGAGTGATAATTAATGAAAGGTTTGAGTGGTTGGTGTACTAATTTTGTTGTTGTTGTTTTGTTGATGGAAATGTCAAAAGCTGTACAGCTGCATTGTGGGTCGATTAAAATCGAAACGAACAGCAATTTTGACAGCTCATCCAGTTCCGATTTTGCAGTCCAGCTCCGTTTTTGCATTGTGTTCAGCCAGTAAAGCGGGGTTTTGTTCTTAAATTTGTTAAAATCATCAATAAACCTACGCTTCATTTCACTATTTTTCATACGATCATTGATTTTATTAGTTTCCAAAATATAACATAAATATGCCCAAAGTGAAGCGTAGC
The DNA here is from genome assembly GCA_949752695.1 of Melanostoma scalare. NCBI lineage: Eukaryota > Metazoa > Arthropoda > Insecta > Diptera > Syrphidae > Melanostoma > Melanostoma scalare. Next base: position 11,459,517 of record OX456985.1, read on the forward strand.
AGAAAACCACCTCCAGATGGCTGGGAATTAATTGAACCGACACTAGAAGAGTTGGAGCAAAAAATGAGAGAAGGTTTAGTGATTTGTTTTTATTTTATTTACCAGTTTCAATAACCGAACAAATTTGTTTTTCATTTCAGCCGAAACGGAACCGCATGAAGGAAAACGTATCAACGAATCATTGTGGCCAATTTTCAAGATTCATCATCAAAAATCTCGTTACATCTACGATTTGTTTTACCGACGAAAAGCTATCAGTAGAGAACTCTACGACTATTGTTTGAAAGAAAAAATTGCTGATCCTAACTTAATTGCCAAATGGAAAAAATCTGGTTATGAAAATCTTTGCTGCCTGCGTTGTATCCAGACAAGAGATACAAATTTTGGTACAAATTGCATTTGCAGAGTGCCGAAGTCAAAACTGGAAGAAGGACGTGTGGTCGAGTGTGTGCATTGTGGGTGTCGTGGATGCTCTGGATAGTGTGATTCTTTTTTTTTTTTTAACAAATTTTTGTTTCAATTGACTTTTTCGCCCAAGAACATTTAATAAACGAATTAGCTTATTAAAAAATTATCATAAGGTCTAAAGATTATTTGAGTAGTACAATTTTGGACTTCTTTAAAGACATTTTTTGGTCTTCGTCGATAGTGTGCCAGTTATACTCATCGACATAATTATCTTTGCTTAGTATTTCTATGGTTGTAGCTCGAACTAGTCCCATTCTATAAAAATGCAAAGCTTAATTGCATCTGTCTGGTGCATTGCTACTTTGGTCAGATATCGAACAAAGGTATACCAAATACCTTCAGATAGCTTTTCGGTAGGAATTGGTTCGTGCTTCTGGTAAATATTAAACATGTTATTGACAAAGAAAGGATAGGTTTATTGATAGCCATAAAATGAAAGAAACAAAATCAAGTTTTTCAAATGGAATGAATATACAACAACGAGCTGTATGAGCTCTGCCGCGACATGAGCATAGCTAGAAGAGTACGCATCGCGAGGCTGTGATGGCTGGGCCATGTTGAGCGGACGGACATTAACGCTCTGGCTCGATGGATTTTCGCAAGAAATTTACAGGGAAATCGCGGAAAGGGAACATGTACTTCATTTTAGGTGTCGCAATCAAGTGCAAGAAAACCTCAACCGGCTTAGAGTGCAAAACTGGAGAGAGGTCGGGATTGTTGCCAAAAAAATGTTAGTTGAGGCTCAGATTCAACCCGAACTGTAATGCCCACCTAAGTAAGTAAGTAATTTCTATAGATTCCATAAACAATGCTATTGCCTTGCAGGGGCTTCAAACCATTTCGCTGTGTAGTCATAGAAACGTTCGAAAAATGAGTTCTAATTTATTAGGCTATCCAAAGAATTCTCAAAATAGTCCATTACAATTTCATCAGGTTCCAAAAGACTTTCATACTCCAAAATAGATCCGATGTCTTCAACCATCAAAAAGTTTCCTAGCAACTTGAGTTTGTTTTGATATTCCAGAAAGAATTTATCGATATCTGCATACAGTTCAATGTAGTAGTGTATTGGTTGTCTTTGTTTATTGCCCTCAACAAAAGGACTTGGTAGTTCAAGATCTATTCTGGCCAAGCATCTATCAAAGGCATAGCATTTTTCTTTTAACTCAGCTATCGACGACTCCAGTTTGGAGCTGAAATGCAATGGAAAGGTTAAGGTATACTTTAAATTTATGATGGAGAATTATCCCACTTTACTTTGAGACACGAAGGAGTTTCTTTTTAGCTCCAAATTGTGAGGCAGTTTCTTTTTCTTCACGTTCACTCAGATCACGAGGATAAGGGCGTACACAAATAGCTCCTCTTAGGAAAAGAAAGAAATGGCCAGCATAAGCCATTGCTATGAATTGATTACATGTACTTTAACTTACCTCGTTAAGATCAAAAACCGCTGACTGAGCACATGCATTGAGTCTAAAATGTTGATTTGGTCAAGCATAGAAGCCCGAAACAGAGCCAAATGTGCCATAAAATGATTATTTAGCGAACTTAACAAATCTGTAAGAGACTGTTCCAATTTAAACGAGCAATCTTCTGGTAAATAGGCCATTTTAAATTTTAATATGTAGGTAGGTATTAAATCATACAAAAATGTGACTCAAATAAATGACTATTAACAAAGAGAGTTCTTAATTTAATAAAGAAACCATAATAATCACTCAGGAGCATGAAATAAAAGTTGCTGTCCTGAGATCCATTTGACCTGCATATATGTAAATGGTGTTTAGTGTCGTTTTTCAACGGACGAAAAGAAACGGCCATGATCGCTTGGGAGCATTCTCAAACCATAATATTGATGCAAAAAGAACACTCCTCGCTGCTCTGAGAAGCAACAGTCACTTCTCAATTTGAAGAAAGGCTCACGCCAAGAAACAGAGGTCGATCCGCCCAGGTGTTTCAAAATACGCTTTGTGGCGACCATAGGGAGATCGTAGGTCTTCAACAAACGAGCCTATGATATCTAACGCAATCCACGACGGCTTGAAGAATTTGTTTCTCAACAAATTTACAAATTGTCTTGTTGTGTATTTGAATAAAGAAAATAAATATACTGATTGAAAACGAAATGCATAGCTTGTGTAGAATGAACCGCTAAAGCCATAACTTTGAATGCTTTCGTTTTCATACCCAGAACAATTAGCTCAGCAAACTCTTAAGCCTTAAAACATATGTTTTTGCATTTTCAGAGTAGATCTCCCAACCGATTGGGAGTAGATCTTTGGCGTTTAGAGTAACTCCAGAACTACTCTTTTTTTCAATGAAACATTAAAAATGGAAAAAGAGTAGATCTTTTCACAAAAGGAGTAACTCTTTTTGTCAATGAAAAACGATATTAGTTTGAAGCTTTCCAGTGCCCTCCGCGCCACCAAGGGGCCGTAAATAAACCTGCTGATCAAACAGAGCTTTCCCTGGTTCTCCGTACTACCAGGGGTCGCATTCAAACCTGCTGATTCGTCAGAGCTATCGTTCGTTCGATTGTTGAACTTTACACAGGGTTGACCCAGGTTTCTTTGAAAAAAAGCCTGAGCTGTCCACTCCTCAAAAAACGCTAAACCACAAAATCCCATTTGAATAAAAAAACATGCGATTTGACAGCCCTCGACCACCAAAAACCAAAGGCGAGTTGAGGGCAAACCTAGGTTAACCCCAGGACTCAAAAAACACTCAGTTTGACATTCAGGGCGAGTTTAGCTTTTTCACAAGGCGAACCAGGTTTCAACGAACGAACCGTCTGATGAAAGAATGTCAAATTGTACTCAATAGCGCTATAACGCGAAAAGTAATTCCAAAAGCACATAATTCAGTCACGTATTACTTGATCACGTGTGCGGTAATTGGCCCAAGTAGGTTTCCTTGACAACCCTATTTGTTGTCAAAAAACCTGGGTTTTCTAGTTCTCAAAAAACGCTAAACCACAAAATCACCTCACATCCCTGTCAATTGAACAAAAATACATGTCATTTGACAGCCCTGTTCATTACCAATACTCGCACCAGCAAAAGTTTACGGTGAGTTGAGGGCAAACCCAGGTCAACCTTAGGGCTAAAAAAAAAAATCAGTTTGACTTTCAGGGCGAGTTGAGGTTTTTCAAAAAAACACTTTGTGACGAATTGTGTGCCATCATGGGCCATAAATAAACTTATACTACTCTCTGTGCTTTAGATTAAAGCGTTACCTGTGTTATCAGTGACAAGGAACTAGACAGGAAGTTATTAGCAATACGCCACCGTAGCTTAGATTTGAGTATGTTGATTATACCTTCCAAGAGTTTTTGTTTGTGATTGAATAAAGAATTTGTATTTGTATATTAGTCTTGAAAACCTTCTTCCCATTAAGTTTCATGCTTTTCTTCATAAAGACCCTGATTAATTCGATGAGCGAAACTTTGGCTAGTAAGCGAATACGACCTCATAAACCCGGGGCTGTTTTGGTTGCTCAGGCGATTTTTGAAAGAAGCTATGTCATTTGACAAAGCTGCGAGCTTCGATTTGACCCTTTTAGAGTTTTTTTTTTAAGGGAATCGTGAAAAACCGATGCTGTGCCAACAAACCGGCAACGATTCAAATACTAGGCCATCGATATCATATCCAAGCAATCTGTGAACTACAGCCCGAAACCAACAACGCGGTCTTGATTATTCTTTACTGCCAAACCATTCGCGGCAGTCACTTAAGCGACCGATAAAAATGACGCTGGTAAGAGCAAAGGTTCTCCAACTGTTTTTGCAGTAACGGTAGCTGCAGAAACGCTCCTGTGATCATTTGTGCCTATGGAACAATACGATTGTATGACAACGCTGCGTATTTTTTTTTTGCGTCAGCCTGGGTATTCTCATAGGTCGCTGTATACCTAACTTAATTTTGACTACTGCGATTGCCGCTGTAGCGACTGCAAAAACGCTTTGCATTAGGAGGTCCTTAAACCATTAATTTAAAGCTACTATAACGGGCATTCAATTCAAGAACCTATCGGATAGGCTATCTCGGATGCCCGTATCTAAAATATCTTTTTGAACGATATCTTTATCCAGATTCCTGACGAAAACAGCTGTTAACTATAAAAACTCAACTTGAAAACAGAAAACCACTTAAAATATCGCTGCTAAACCATTAAATTATTAAAATGAAAAGAAACAACAATAAGGTTCGTTCTATGAAGCCCTGGAGTAACATTGTGCTCGCCACAAAGCATTTTTTCAAAATCCTGAACTCGCCCTTAATGTCAAATCGAGTGTTTTTTTAGCCGTGGGTTTGCCCTAGGGTTTCTTTCAACACGTCCTACGTTTTTGCTGGAGCGAGTTCAGGTAATGAACAAGGCTGTCAAATGGCATGTATTCTCATATTACAGGGATGTGTGGTGATTTTGTGGTTTAGCGATTTTTGAGAACTGAAAACGCAGGAGCGAACCGATTTAGACAGCTTTTTAATATAAATGCGTTTGTGCATCTGTTTAGTGTTTAACACGTATTCAACAACACAAAGCTATCCGGATAGGTTTATTGGAAGCCCCAACGCGTCATTAAAGTTATTCCATTTAAGATCAATTTCTCACTGAATTGCTCGAACTAGGGGATGAAAAGAGAAAGGAGAAAAGACGTTCAATGATTGTAGACATTTATAAAAAGACACCCCTAAACGCAAGCACAATTATTCCTTAATTTTTATAAAAAAAAAAAACAGTTACAAAAGCCTTGTAGGTACCTAACCATTTCTGTTGAAAAACAGATTCTATTTTTTAGAAATATTGAAATTCACACCGTTAAAGCGTCACGCCCACTCTCAGCTTGTCACATCTATATCCACAAAAACATGACAGACCTCGCATATAACCTTCAGTTTAACAAATGTAAACTACCCCTTCCCATTGTTTTTTCTTTTCTCTTAACCGCACGACAATCTAATATGACAGCGATACAAGCGAGCGACACAACGAAATCCATGTCGGACATCTCATGAAGGTTTTCCATATATGAAGCACGAAGCTTAGCATAAATCTTGTGCTATAGCTCTCCCGCAGCGACCATGAGTGAATGTGTTTGGTGGCATGGCATGAGTGCAAACAGGAATCTGCAGGTGAATTTATCACGTCATATATATCGAGCCAATTTTTACGAGCGAGCAGGTGGCAGCCACGACTGTCGTTTTAAATGAGCATTGGCATCATCAGAATAACGTTGTTGAAGGATGTGTGACCAAGAACCGAGACAGCCGGAAGATAGATGGCATCGTAAATCTTGCAGCAGCTATAAGGACGAGAATGAAGGTCCTACTATTGTGTTTAGCTAGTAATATGTGGTTATTGTTGTGTTAAGAAAATTTAGCAGAATGCATTTGTATGCTTTAAGAGGACTTAACTGAGAATTATGAGGGAAGATTGTGTTTGTGTGACTTCCTTTATTGTGTTTTTCTTACGATAAAAACTTTTCTCGAAGGGAGTTTCAAACAAGTTATATTAGTAACGTTCAGTAGGTTTGTTCGTTGAAGCCCTAGGGTCGCACTGGGGTCGCCATAAAGCGTTTTTTGAGAAATCCAAAGTCGCCCTGAATGTCAATGTGTTTTTTTAGCCCTAGGGTTGACCTAGGTTTTCCATAAACTCGCCCTAGCTTTTTGCTGTGGCGAGTTGAGAACTGTCAAATGGCATGTATTTTTTTTAATGACAGGGATGTGTGGTGATTTGTGGTTTAGCGTTTTTTGAGGACTGGAAAACCCAGGTTTTTTTGACAACTCATAGGGTTGTCAAGAAAACGAAGTCACCACACAGCAGACAGCACTGTCGTTTAAAAAAAATGCTATTTGACAGTCCTGTTCGACACCAGAACTCGCCCCAGCAAAAACCTAGGGTAATTTAGGGCGAGTTGGGAGCAAAGCCAGGGCTAAAAAACACATACTTTCACAGTACGAGCAAGTTAAGGTTTTTCAAAAAACTCTTTGTAACAACTACAAGCTCAGGGCCTCAACGATCAATACTATGTTTGAAGATAGATGGGAGTTCACGAAGGAAATTTATGTTCTGGTTAAGATTAATATAGCGTATCGGCCTATTACTTGGGGATTGAGGTTTGAAATCCGGAAACGCTTAGTGAGGAATGGGCAAGTCGTCAGAGAGTAATTAAACTGCCATGAACCGCTGTTTTCCCACAACCGCTTTTCTGACTTAGACTTTCGGAATCGGCAACAAATTGTAAGTCTCTCAAGCACGTTAAGCGTTGAGGTTCTCCAGTTTTATTAGGCCAACCTATTTATATATATGTGACTTCATCATGTCGCTTTTCTCTTGTCAGTGTGCATTCACCATGTTGCTTTTTTGTTCTTGCACCTTGATTATGTTGCTTCTGCCTGTCGGTGTTCCTTCTTCACTAGACTTCTTCGCTAGACTCCGATTCTTCCAAGCTTTGTTATGCCGCCATATTTGATTCTTTTTCTGTATGTATTAATTTTACTGATACCTACTACTGAAAATATATGCAACTATGGATATTTCAATTGTCTTATCGAAAGCCAACCCATCGCTTCCAACGGCATACGGCAGTAAAGAGCTTTGACAAGAACTTGGAGCTCATGGAAGTATTTTTTGGCTTGTTCTACGAAGCTGTCAGAACAGAAGTCAAAAAAATAAATAAATAGGGTGGCGCAAATGAGCGAGGAACCCCAGTCCCTAGTGCATTCCTCACAACCATTCCTTTGGGAGGGAATGGAGGGGACCTACAATTTTCTTCCGGTTTCGAACAGCTAATCGAGAAAGTGCCTTTCATGGCAATGAATTTACTAACGGAGGACATTCCGATTCTTGGAAAAACATTTTTGTTTCTGTTGAGAGAAGTCTGCTACTCAAAAAAAAGCATGTGACACTAATTCAATAGTATATAGTGGCTTAGTACTGTAAATTGAGAACGGTTTTGGTTAACGATTCTTTTTACTATGGAAGGCCCGAGGGTTTAGCTTCTTACATATGTATTTTTGCACCTATATACATACATGCTCAAGTTTTGAGTATTCAAAGAATTTAAAACAAACTTTCTTAGCTACCATAATAGGATTTTCTCAACCTGCACAGAATGCTATGCTTGAGAGCAAATGCCATTTATAAGTAAACACAAAAAAAACATCCCTCTTTTCTTGCAATAAATCAAATCAAAATCTTTTATCAGTGGCACTACGGGTTATTCAATTTACCAAACTCATTTCTGCCATGCCGTTCCATGCATAAAAGGCTTTGCTCTGAAGTTTGCTTGCACTGATTGCAGTTGAAATTTTATAGAAGCTCAATAAGTATAAGCAAGCATCATATCTTATCAAAACAAAACTTTTCAATCAAATGCTGTCACTTCTCTAACAAAATCCATTTTGCCTCTTCACTCAGAGTTTATAAAAGAGGTAACCCGAACTGCATCCTTCCATGTTTGATATTTCCCAACTCTCTGGTAAGCGCTTTAGTATACTTTTTGGGTAAAGTCCTTCACAAAACTGCATTCTACCCAGATCATTTCACTTGAACATTCAACCTCTGTGGATGCTCATAGTTAGACCTCATACATTATATCCTTCCCTACATCCATCTCACAGTATCAAATAACAAACTTTTTGAATCTATCCAATAAATATGATGTGCAGAAGGACTTTGTATCGAAGATACTCTTTACATTGACGATAGAGATAGCTGAGTTAGGGCGTCCTTACTGCTACACAGGTCAATTGCTTCAATTGAGTATCCACTTTATAAAAATGTTATGCCGAGTTAGCAGTTTCTTTACAAAGCGCTCAAAAAGTATTACTTTTTGGTGACATTTTTTCCTCTGACCCGAAGGAATAAGAAGCCGAGTTATTGAAGGAAAAGTTCTTCAATTAAATTAAAAGATAACTTTGAGCACCATTGGGCAATTTAAAATTATTTGTGGGCAAGAGTTTCTTATTTTTCTTTTTCATTGACAATCCCAAGAGGCAAAAAAAAAAGACTTCGGCTTTTAGTAGGAGAAAAGGCTTGTACCGTATGTTTTTTTGTCTGGATAAATTGGACTTCTATAAAAGATACATATCTTCATAAAACGATTGACTTCATCTTGACATAAAATTAGTTAGCCTGGTAGGCGTTCCTCTAGTTCAACTTGAGACCGTCGAACTACTTTCAAAACTAAGCATGTTTGGTGCGAACAAAAAAGTCATGTCAACCAAGGACGAGAGTTTTTCTTGCTTACGAATTAAATTCCCTCCTGCCCACAAAAAAAAATAATTAAAACAGCAAATACAACCTTTATGCTTCTATCAAAGATTTAAACCACTTCTCGGCCAATTAAACCCTTTTCTGATTTAATGGAGTCCATAAAATATAACCCTCTTCCTGTTTGTGCCACTTTAAAAGCGACTGTTTTCAAGTGAAATATTATATTTATTACACCCAAATCTGGATCGTCTTCTCTGATAATTGTTTAACTTGCCATGGCCAAAAACGATGTTCTAAACTTAAGTGATAATAATAAAAGGATTAAATTTCTCGACCAATTTTCCAAAGGCTAGTAATACCGCCAACAAGAAGGAGAAACACCCTAAACCCGCTCAACCATTGTCAGACTAAAGCATATCAAATATTTAAGAACATTACCGCTTTAATGCTAAATCATAAAGTTTTATGTCTTTCTGTTTCCACGATGGTTCTTTTACTCTTGGATTTTCCATTCTTTTCGGGTGAGTTCCCGGGTTGGATAATTTTCATTTAAAAGAAGAAAAAAAATTATAACACCTTAGAAAGCCCAATGCGGCAAAGAACAAATTCCCTCGAAGAGAATGACAAAAGTTTTTGACACTCTGGCCGATAGAAAAAAGCAAAGTTAATTCTGCTGGTCTGCCTTCTTGCCATGGGAATTTAATTCCACAGCAGCAATTTTTGTTGAAAACTAAGAGAAATATTTAGTTGTGGTAGGGCGAAGGTTTTAGGGCTGGCTGCGAGTTCAACATTTTTCATCAAATAATTTGCCACTGGATACAATAAAAGATTGTTCAAAACAGCCTCTACTTTGGTATATTTGTGGGGCAATTAATTTGAACGAAGCCGCATTCTGCTCCCTGACAAACTGGATGCAATCCAATTTCATTTCACTTGCACAACTAATACAATATCAGGAGAAAAAAAAAACTTCAATAACAATTAAATAATCATTTGTACCAACGAAAAGTTTTGTGTGCCTCTTTCGGTAAAATGAGGAGTTGACATCTTTGTTCCACTTGCTTTTACATTTGGAAAGCACGTAGTAAACCTTCAAACAGCAGGAGCAAAGGAGCTTAACCGACTTTACGGTTACAAATTAAAGAGCAATTTATTAATGAAAGGCTAACTTTGTTTTTGTAAAACTTCGTCGCAACAGTCGTGCTACCATAGCATAATCGAGCCATGCCGTACTGCTGTACGCCACTTTGAAGGCATTAAGGCTATAATCCTTACTTTTGGGACACTGGGAAGAGATTATTTATTACTGAGCAACAGATGTGCTCGCCCATATTTACGGGTGTTTGATGGAAAACACAAAAAAGAAAAGTAAAAAGGAGGTTAATGTATTCCCTGTTAAACAGATTTTTGTATTGCGGCAGTTCAAAGGAAAAGGAAATGCTTTCTTTCGAAGGATTTTATAAACATACATATTTAAAGTCTTACGTGACTATAGATGGCGATTTGGTTCCGCTATTACATATTCGTCATATGGTTATTATGTTCCATATACAATAGGTTCGTTCCTTAAAGCCCTGGGGTCGCCCTGTGGTCGTCACAAAGCGTTTTTTGAAAAACAATAGGTTAGGTGGGAGTCAGCAAATGAGTATGTACGTACTGCATTGCCTGACACTCTTAGACCAGAAGGGTCCATTGTGATGTCACACATAGGTCAGCAAGTTAATCACCTACTAGTCCCAAAAAACTGGATGTGAGATTAACGAGTTGATCACCCATTAATCTGTCATTTCGGGACTAGCTGGATAATCTTCTGCTGGTCGAACCGCGTGGAACTCTTAGTGTATTTTGAAAGACTTTTAGGGTTTATGTAAGCTAAGTCGCTAGTATCGTCGAAGAAGAATTCACCGAGATGAGTTTTCCTCCTATGAAGCATTGCTGGGCATGAACAATGAAGGTGTTGAACGGTTTCTTCCTCTTCTTCGTCCATAGAGCTTCTACAGAAATCATTGGAAACCACACCAAGTCTTTTGGCATAAGAATACCTATAGTAGAACCTAGATACAGGCGGTTCAAGGCTAACAAACTCTTCGAGCGTTTTGAGTCTTCACACGGCTAAACTTTTTTGGTTGCAAGGCAGTTGTTACTCTCAGTCCATCTAGTGTTTGTTATCCTTGAAGTGTCTAGTCTAAGTAGGAACTTACATGTAGCGATAGGTATAACTATATTGTTCCATTCTGAGCGTAGGGGAGTGGTCGTACTCTTTTTGGCTAGTTCGTCCACCATACAGTTGCCTGGTATGTCCGTCCCTGTGTCCCGGTACCCATGAAAGGTAAATGTGAACTGATTTGACACCACAGAGACATTTGACAGTTTTGGACTGTGATTTATGTTGTAGAGACCGAGGCAAGAGATTTAACTTTACCACGGATTTACAAATCCATGGTTCCTGGATCAGGACTATATCCTCGCCGGACTTGCTGAGTCGGAGAAGGAATCCGGCCGAGGCTTTGATGGAGTGTTGGAGATTAATCTGGAGTAGCTGCAGCATTTTTTTAAATTTATTTTATATCTGATACAGAGTCTAGCAACTCATCCTCAGAAAGGAGAACCACAAGCATCTCATCGTCGTAGTCCAAAGTTCCGCCGGCTTTGTTTTTGTCGTTCTGATTGGACGATTTGTTTAAGTCTGCGTCTTGATCAGACGCTTTTACTACGGTCTTTTCGACTAATTGTGAGCAAGACGGCTGTTTCAAAAAATGCGAAACTTGCCGCGTCGGTCTCCATATAGTAGGAGTCAACGCCCGCAGTGGACTATTTGGCTTCGGAATTGAAAGGTTGATTTGAAAGCTTTGCCTCCTCATCCTTTTTTTTTTTATTTTCAGCACTAGGCTGTCAAAACCACATTGTATCAAACCCACGCTTGCCGCAAGGAGTTCCAATGATTCCTTATTTAGGATTATAAGAGCCGGCCGATAACGACCCACCGTTTCTTTTTCTATAACGAGAACCGTCCAATCGTGAGTGGACAGGTCCGGGTTGCTGAAGTGAGCCAACCGGAGAACCATCTCCCGCGATTCATGCAAGGCCGGTACCATGACACGAACTTTCGGTTTGCTTGGGATGTCCTCCCTTACCACAACCGCCAGCTTAGCATCTGGCCAAATCTCACCTAAGCTCTGACAAGTTATATAGTTGAAGTGATTTCTGGTCTTGGCAGGCGACCTGCTTGATGCGGTTCTGATACCAGCCGGCGTCGCAGATTCTGCGGATTTGCTCGATAACAGGCATAAAGTTGAAAGCGAGGTCAGCCTTGACGTCCGTCCACCTGTCGGCAGAGATGTTTCCATCCATATTTGCTTCCGTCGATGACCGCGACCGCAATCATTCCCTTGACCATGTTACCAAAGGTTTGCCCTGGCACCAGTGTCGATGGGTCGTTAGCCCCGACTCTTGGCCTCTTAGGTTGAAGTTTTTCAACATCGAACGACCTTTCCCGCTTCGACGTAGAGTCTAGGCCGGTCTCTTCGACGATTTTGTAAGCCCACTTGAAAAGCCTTAACTCGCCCTGAAAGTCAAACTGATTGTTTTTGTGCCCTGGTTTTGCCCTCAACTCGCCCTAGGTTTTTGCTAGAGCGAGTTTAGGTAATGAACAGGGCTGTCAAATGACATGTATTTCTGTTCACCCTAATACTTAAACAAAAATTATCTAAGGAGTAAAGGATCTCCCGTAGTGTAATGGTCAGCAAGTTCACCTGTTAATCCAGATGTTCGAGGTTCGAATCCCAGCAGAGGCAAACAATGTTTTTCCACGGGTATCGCCTTTCGCGAGGAATTGGCAAGTCCTCCGTTAATAAATTCACTGCCATGAAAAGCGCTTTCTCAATTAGCCGTTCGGAACCGGCAGAAAATTGTAGGTCCCCTCCATACCCTCACAAGGGATGGTTGTGAGAAATGCCCTAGGCCCAAAGGCTCCTAGCTCTGTTGCGCCATCCTATTTATTTATTTATTTTAAAGGATCTCCCAACGCGATTTCGCTGTCGCGGCAGCGGCAAATTCAGCTGTCGAAATTAAGTTATACAGAAATTTATGAGTATACTCTACTCACACTAGCGCAGCATTTTCATTGTTGCGGCGGAAGAAATGCTGCCAACAGCGTTTTTACCACTGCAGGAACTTCAAATAACGCTTTGGTTTCGAAAAATCTAAATCTGCTTTTCCTTTTCCTTCTAATTTACTGGCTTAGAGAAGGATGATCCCTCGTGTAAACAGAACCGAAAAAGAATTGATTTTTTTCGTCACCAATGGAATAAAGTATTTTTTTCCGCCGGTGAAAGCAGTGTCCATCGAACTGATTGTATTGGTGAAGTGCATTAAGAGGTAAATCGGTACCTGCAAAACTAGTCCAAAAAAATCACTTTCTTAGATAATAGATCGCAAATGGTGTTCAAATCACCATCCCGACAAATTTTGATAAAAAGGATTGATTCATTTTGCCAATGGAACCCATAAGTTTGATTTTCGCAATGTTCAGAGCATTTTCTCATTTCAACGAATTTCGGCGCTACAGAACAACAATAATGAAGAGCTAACATGCCTCTTTAGTCTTTAAATCGGAATTTTGACACGTCAATTATGTCGCTTTCCCTTGGATAAGAAACCATCCAGGAGTGTGCAGGAGAATTTTCATTCATATCGTTCCATTAGTGTAAAGATTCTCATGATTCTGAAGAGTGGCAGCCTTTTCTCGAATCCAGTCAAGAAGTAGTAACACATGTTACTCAAATGCCAATCGGAAAAGGGAATTACGCGTTAAACTGAATAGAAAAAATGTTGGGTGTTCCATTGGATTTTAAAATGAGTGCTTCCTCGATTGAAACCAATGGAAAGGAGATGATTCCTTATCTTATGTCACTTTCCATTGGACGAAAAGAATTGTCCAGGAGCGTCCAGGATCATTCTCAAAAGCTGTTCCATTGATGCAAAAAGATCGCTTCTCATGATTCTTTTCGATTTGAAGTGAGAATCCACTCAAGAAGCACTAACACATGTTACTCAAATTTCAAAAAGAAAAGTTTCTTCAAGGAATATTTTTTAAGAGCCATAGATGTTTCACTCACACAAAGAAAATGACGTTAAACTGAATAGAAAAAATGTTGGGTGTTCCATTGGTTTTAAAAATGAGTGCTTCCTCGAGTGAAACCAATGGAAAGAAGATGATTCCTTATTTTAGTCAGCTAATAGAGAATTTAATTTGATCCATTAAGACGCCATTCAAAATATTATTTCACAACTAAAGACATCTACAATCATTAAACAGAATTTTTTTTTTAGATGACCAAACAAATTGTTGGGCCAGAAGGTAAACAAAATCGCCCTTTAAAATGAATTTGTTAATTAAAACTGAATGGCATCGTTACACCTTTTAAATTTCCATATTCTAACCCCTAGACGTGATTACGACCAGTAGAAACAACAACAACAAAAACAACAACAGCCACACAACGAAAACAACAACAGCATTTTTGGCCAGAAAATACTTATGACATCAAAATATAAACTGGGAATATTCATGACATCTAAAGTTTGTGTCCCTTTTCGGAAGGAGCCATGGCAAAGATGAATCTTTGAGAAAATTTTACTTTTCTTTAATTAAATTTTCCACTTCCATCTGAGTAAACTTTCACTCATCTTACGTTTTCTCTTTGGTGCTCTAGCATCAACCATATAAGCCGCGTTGATGTTCTTTGCCAACTTACAGGCTTCCGTCTATGTTGTTGTGCATATACAATTTTCGTATATTGTATTAAGGAAGTACAGGGTGTTTCTCGTTTTAATAATATCGATAGATTAATACCTATCCAGGATGAATTTAGGTTAATTTCAAGGCATAGAACTGTCCTATTCATTTGCTTTGATGATTGAGATTAAGCTGCTAAAGTAGGTACTTTATACTCGGTTTAGAAGAGATTGTTAATACAAGCTTTATTTTATTAGATCACGATAAATGAAAGTTATCAGTTGTACCAACATTTGAAAATGAAGTAGCCAGAAATTAATTTACATCTTTCCCTGACAATTGATTCCGTTCCTTCTTTTATTGCCGACTTAACGGCCAGTTTTAGCGACCAGGAAAACGAATCAGGAAAAATTTTCAAATGTAATTATAGCTATGTTTTCATTGGTATTAAATAACAAATGTTATACCAATCAATGGCAAATCACTCAGATAATTGTGCCCAGAAAACGTATAATAGAACAAATATTTTCTGTTTAAATTGTATTTTTCTATTTTCCTGATTCAATTTCATCAGGAAAGAACCAAAATACAATTTTAACAGAAAATATTTGCTTAATTGAAAATTTTCTAGGCAAAGCTGGGTTTTTTACTATCGATTGGTAGGTATAACATTTGTTATTCAATTCTAACGAAAACAAAGCTTGTATTCCAATTGAAAATTTTTCCTGATTCGTTTTCCTGATCGCTATTACCAGCCCCTTTGGTTGTCAAAGATGTTGTTTTTATTATGCATGTAAAGTCTTGCTAAGTATGCGACCGATTTCCCAAAAAAACAGGCCTATAAATAAAGTCATTCCTTTTTAAGTTGTCGTTACAAACACCCTGTAAAAATAACTCTTAACGTGTTAGATTGAAGCTGACAGATGGAAATGGTTTCTCTCCATTGCAAGTGACAAAAAAAAACAAGAACACCCTTCGTTACCTACCGAATATGAACCCGAAATGAGTCTCAGAATTGTTGGCGAACCTTAATTAACACTTTAGCACCAGCAACACCAGTCGACATAACTTTTTTGCTCATGATTTTCAATTGCTTCTGGGATTTTCGTGTATACATTTTCTGAAAACATTGAATTAAATTCACTGGAAGTTATATTTCTCTTCTTCTTTGTCTTTTTTTTTATATAAAAGAGGTAAATGTTATGGAAGGGTTATGTCGTGCTGAGCTTCAGGGAGGATCTCTTGATGGAAATGTTTAATGTTTATATCAAGACAAAGGCAGAGTGAAAAAAATAACATAAAAATAAAAATATAAGTGGAGTAATAAACGGGGGGTGAACATAAAATCTTCATTTGAAACCAAACAATCGCTATAATGTGTGGTTAAGTAGACTCAAATGACATAAAACCAAATAACGATGCCTTTAGTGTTTTTTATTTAGGATTGTCTTTCTGTTGGTATTAGCTTGCCTGTTAGAATTTTTTTTATTAAAAATGCCTACTACGCAAACGGCAATAACGGTAAGAACTATATTTTACCGTCTGTCTCAATGTGCGTTGGAGTCGGTACAGAGTCGGCCTGGTCAGGTCATTACTTCCCTTTACAACTCGTATTTACACCTTTTCTGAAATGAAAAATCGATTACTCGTAAGCATATTTCAGAAAAGCTACGTCAGTTGATATGAGTAATCATTTCCGAGACTTGCACCAGAAGTAAAGAATTTTTTGGAAACCAGCCCGAATGGTCTGGTTATGCGCATGAGCACAGTTTATATTCTATTGAGGAGAGATCATGATCTTTGAATAAGAAGTCGACTGTAGTGCAACAAAATACATATTATGTTTCATTCAAGAGTTTAGAGTGGCTGACAGCCCGGTTGTAGAAGAACCTGGCTGATAGCGAAAATCAGTGATTTTTCGGGCGGTCACACTGAGATGATTTCATAAGATTTTTCTTTTCACATGTAACCAAGAAAATAGTACGATCAATGATTAAACCGGAAAATCGGCTTCTCTTGGACACCTAAAAAAAGCATAATTAGCGTTACTCCAACTATGATTGATTTCATAATTGTAGATGGATTCTATCTCCTACATACTTTAGAAGAAGTATATGCGACTTATGTTGGAACTGCATTGCAGGTTTTAAGAAAGATCTGTTGAATGAACACAAACGAAGTTCATCTTGTTTTTAATCGAATTAGTTCTCTTTCTATTAAGGATATTGAACGGGATAGAGGAAATAGTTCCGATATGATCAAGCTGTTTATTCAGCGTTCAATAAAAATGTTAGGCGTCCAGCAAACTTTATTAAAAGCTTGAAGAATAGTTCTTTCAAGAAAAGGTTGAATGAATGGTTTGTTCAAGAATGGAGTGAAGATGAATACCACCATGTTCTTTTGAAACAAAAGTCTTCATCTTCAAAGCTGAAAATTCAAAAATAATTCGAGAAGCAATAAATGAGCTAGAGAGCTTTAAAGAAGAAGCTGATACCCGAATGATTTTCCATTTGGCTTTTCTTCCATCTAGCTTAAGCTAGCCTTAAACGGCGAACATGCTCGACGAACATGCTCGTTTGCATTATTCCCTACACGGAAAAGTAAAACCCTTTGAAATTTTAAATGCATCGGTGGATTTCTCAAACTTCGGGAAGTTTTCCTTTATACGTGAAGAAGACATTTTCAAGCTAGAAGAATTTGTTTGCAAGCTATAAAAAGCAACTGCTATCAAAGTGGACGGCGCCCGATATGAGTTGTTTTTTAAATCTTGCAAACCGACTTCGGAAAAAAGTTTAAAGAATTTTAAAAGTAAGTTAAGAGTCTTAAATCATTCTTTAAATCCTTAAGTATTATATGCTTAAACATTTTATCTGTAGGTTTTGAAGGAAGTTTACTGCCGCAAAACAGGAGCGTTTTATTGCAACAAATAAATCGTTGTAATTATATATGCCATATTTAGAAAAATGATGTGTTAAGTACAGACTTAAGGCTTACGTTATTAAACTGTGGTAAGAAATTGGAGGACGTGATGGTCAAACTGAAATGGATTAACGGAGAGCTGCGGCCCCAGAAATCATTGAACAATTATTTAAAAAACAAGATGATGGTGAAAGTGCTCAAATCTTTCATTTCGTTGAAAAATGCATTTGAAAAATTGTAAAAGTGCGTCTGGCAACCATTAGACTGAAACCAAATCGTCTGGGATACACTTTTTTGTAATCGGGAAATTTTTTTTAATATTTTGAGATATCACTCCGGTGGTTATCACTTCCACGTCCACCTCGAAATTTCAAAAACTACCAAAAAATGCCCACCCCCGCCCCCGGCTGAAAAAAAACCTGCCCGAAGGTTGAATTTCATATAATGGTGCCTATATCTACACATACATGTGCAGGATTTTTGGTTATTACTCCACTCTAAATATTTGCTTCCAGCTCTTGGTCTATTTAAAAAAAATTCTATTTTTTTTAATAGAATTTTTTAAACAAATTATCAATAATCTTTTTAGTTCTGAGTAATACACTGAAAGTTAAACGGGGAAATTTTTTTAATGATACTTGTTCCAAAGAAAACCTTTTTTTAGGATTTTTCTTTTTCAAATCCTTTGTTGACTTCGATAGGTCCACAGGTCAGTTTTGTTGAATGAAACGAGTATTCTTATAAAGAAGGTCAACATTTATCTAGTCCAATCAAATTTTATCACTATGCTAATAAATCTGGTGGAATGCAAGAAAAAATATTAAAAGGGAAAATCTGCTTAGAGAATAAAACCGAATCAAGGAAAACCCCAAAAAATTTTATTAGTGTCGCTGTAATCTGAACAAAGTTTGCGTATTAGATGGGTACGGCAACATCTAACTGATGAGCCCATTGCCGTACCTGGGCGAAACGCAAACTTGGAGTTGAGGTTGATCTTCACGATCATTCAACATGCCTTAAGGAAATTTATTTCTTTTTAGGTTTTTGTATTTTTTAACAATACAGCTCCAGGACAAAAAACCAATAATACAATAGCAAAACTTTTTTGTTGATATTTTCATGTTCGGTTCTCAGCGTTTGGCTCAGGACTACTAACAGCACTGATTAAGTAAGAAAAATTTACTCTCAACACAACATTTTGCAAAAACTCTATATAAAGAAAAAAAATGGATTTTTTTTTTAAATTTCGACTTTGTGACACTATCTTAAAAACCATTCAATTCAGTGATGTTGATTAAAAAATTAAACGAGGTAATAGCTTTTAGAAACGCTAAAGTACGAAGTAGTAAGTGGCTTAGTTGACTTTACATAATTTGTTTAAAATTCTAAGTTGATTTTAAATAAAAGTGCTCCTCCCACCTATACGTTTTTTTGTCTCGCTCCAATATACCCATCCTGCGCTTCTGTCACATCTCACGCCAAAAAGACCCTGTTTAGACTGACCATAGAGGTACCACGGACTTAAATATGCCTCTGGGAAACACAAAATACGTGTTTAAGAAAATTGATACTAGAACTAGAACCCATAAAATGCTTTACATCAGCACAACAAGACAATAGTGGTCTTGAAGAACTGGAAAGTTCTGTTCTTTCCAGGACTCCAAATGCTGCTCAATTTTTTTGAAAAGTGGTTAACATGTTGGAATTTGGCAGTGATTCAATTTTGATTGGTAGATTTGACGATAAATTTAAATCTTTCGACCCAAAAGTATTGGAAATATGAAAAGGTAGTTGTAAAATTGGTCGTAGCATTGCAGTATATATATATATATATATATATGCGGAAACCAGTCAGTGGCTCAATACATAATGTACATATGTTTTAAAGTAAAACGTTTGGGTGTCTACGTATCTATACATAATTTCAAACCAGAAAATTAGACGGGACACTTTCTACCACCTTCTAGTTTTAAGCCGAAGTGATCTGGCAAACGATTTCGAAGGAATTTGGTGTAGAAAAAAGTACCTGTAGAACGGGCTAAATATTCGTTTATTTGTATTTTGCCTACGGATTTTCTGTACGATTAAGCCAAAAATAAAAAAGTTTTTATTAAAAGAATTAAATTTATTTTTTTTCAAAATTTTTAAAACTTAATGTCAAGTAAAACCTTAAAGTGCTAAAATAAATACATTCTTATTAGTAAAATAACTACATATATACATGATAAAAAGAAATAAAGGTTTAGCTGTCAGAAACGCTACTCAACTGGCGAGTAATGTCTGACAAATTGTCAATCTGCATGCGATCCACACCCATGACATTCCGCAAATTTCTGAGAGCCGACTCACTGAATCCGGTGCTTCTTAGCTTGGCTTCTGCATGGGCAATCACATCTCTGATGCACTCCAGTGCAGCGGCATTTTGAGCTAGCTTCATAGTAATGAACTTGTGACGGAACTTTGACTTGGCCTTCTTGATCTTATTGTTGATTCTTGACCTGCGACACGATTCGGCTCTTTGCTGCTGTAATGGATCACGAGGTGAAGTACTCGAATCAGAACCAGAACGAGTTGATGGTCGGCGCTCACAAATCACTGGATTTTCAGTTATCTTCTGCTCCACAAAGCTCTCTTCTTCGGCTGCATAGGTGGCTATTACTTTTTTCATCTCAAAATCGATAACAGTATCAACACTTGCTGGGGTCAATTGATGATGGCAGGTGAGTTCCTTCATATCCATGGGCTCTACCGATGTCTTGCAGATCTTGTTCAGGAAAATTCCAGAAAGGTAGTTGGGATGTTGGGTCTGAATATCAACTTGCATTTTCACAAATAGTTTTTTTTTTTTTTTTTTTATAAATATCTCAAAAAATTGATGCACTTTAAATCAGTTTTATGTATTCGTAGGTACGAGTTGTCTCTTCTAAGTCACTCAGCGAACTGTGATGCTTTCCTGTCATTCAAACTGATTTTATATACACCACGCAATCTTCGTTACACCCCTCCTTTCCGTATCCGCAGTTGTTTACATCGGCACTTTTGTTTACCATAAAAGGCAGACAGGTCAGTTGTTGTTGAGTTCAGACCTCTATGTGACAAGCAGGTAGCCCTTATTAGACTGTTGTTATGATCGCTTCAAGATTAGTCACTTTGGAAAGTGTTTTATTGCTGTGTCGTATGCAATAAAAATTGTTTATTAATCGAGGCGCACACGCTGCTTTGCTTACGAACAAATAAAATGTTGTTTGTCTGTCACTGACAGTGGCAGGACTAGACATTGTTCTGTCCCGGTCATGAGTATTGAATGGGAAAATTCTAAGAAAATGACTGTCTGCTGATCTTTTCACCAAATGTATAATGAGTACATAAGTGAGACATTTTCTAGCACAAACATGTTATGCTGTGCAAATGATAATCTTATGTTTTTCTAATCGATAATTTCTATTGAGGCTCGGTTTTGGAATGGTTTGGGAGATAACGAGTTTTTAAATCAAGAATTGAGTAATTTTGGAAAACTATGTATTTTGCGTTTGTTGTTTCGTCGTATTGTTATTGGATTGCTATCTTGAAAATGAGTTTAAACACAATTGAAACATCAGGACGCACACTTGTTATCAAAAACAAGATAATTCTTTAGCGACATCTGGAAATTATTAAGAGATATTGAATGGTTTTTCTAGAGGAATGAGTCACCCATAACAAGCCCGAGAATCTAAAAAAGGGCTAATGTTTTTCTTTTAGGTTTTGAATAAATGCAAATTGTTGTGACATAATCGGTAATGAAATGGCGGATAAGCTGGCTAAAATCGAGTCAGCACTCGAATCCAGCCAAACGAACTCCTCAGTTCTAAGGCCACTAGAATAAGAAAACAAAACAGAATCAAACACAATTTTCTAAAAACCGCCAATGACAGGTGGTCATCTTTAGAAATATGCCGAGTCTCCAGAAACCTTTGGCCAGATATTTCCAAGAAAAAAACTGAATTACGACTCCAGCTAAGTAGACCTCGGCTCTCTCTGTTGATTGGCATTCTCACGGGCCACAACTCGTTGGGTACTCACATGATGAGAATGGGCATTGGCACATCCGACTTATGTAGAGGATGCCAAGATGAGGAGGCAGAGGAAGGATCATTCCACTTCCTCTGTGAGTGTCCTAGCTTGGCCCACACTCGGAAAAAGCCCTCGGAGAATACTTCTTCGACGAACTGGGCGACATCTGTAATCTCCCATTAAGCAACGTCCTGAAATTTACTCAGGGCTCCAAATGGTTCAGTAGGAGTTCCCTACCCCAATAACCATCTACCTCTCCTATCCTCCCACCTCCTCATCCACTGATTTTCCCGGGGAGCACAATGGATCATAGGTTACTATGTGAACATTTACTTCAAAACATTTTTTTATATTTTTAGCCATAAGTCGGCAAACTTAAGGCCTCAACCCATAGAATCCGTTGCGTCCGTTCGCTGCCGGATTCACCTGACAGCTCGATTAAATACACACGATCTTATGAGAGGTGACCAATAAGCATCGGATGCAACGGACGCAACGCAAAAAGTAGCCCAACTTTTAACTTTTTGCGTCAAGCAGAAGAGAGACATGCGCAGTAAGAACCAATTTGAAATTTTCTCTCTGATGACATGCGCAGTAAGAACCAATTTGAAATTTTCTCTTCTGCTAACATGAGTGGTCTTGTTGAGTTGAGACACCGCAACGGATTCTATGGGTCACCCCAATCCGTTGTGTCCGGTAAAACTCACAGCTGTCAGGTGAATCCGGCAGCGAACGGATGCAACTGATTCTATGGGTCGGGGCCTTTAGTGAATCACTGAGATATATTTTGCTCAAAAAGATGGACATTCAAAGATTTGTAGACTATTGTTTTTGACATGTAACAATTTAATGAAGTAATTTAACAGGACTTTTGAGTAACCCACACAATAACAAAGCCAGACACTTTCTCAGAGATAGGGTAGCAACATATGAGCAACTTTTGCACCAATTGGTGGCTAAGTTTTGAAAACTTGAAAACTGACATCAATCAAAGTTCTTGAGAAGACCAAGCCAAACACAAGCCGAGCACATTCCTTCATAAGTACCATCAGGCAGGTTTTGCAATCGTGCAGAAACATTCTTTGAGATAGAAATAAAACATGACATAACGATGATAGAGAATGCGAGAAAAGTGTGTCCTGCAATTCTGTCCATCAGTCTGTCCGTATATGGATTTGCAGACTGAACCGCTTTGCCAATTTTCTTCAAAATTTGCTGTGGGACTGCTCATATAGAGGTTTCTGGAATTGGGTTTCTAGGTATTGAAATAAAGGTATCTGCCATATATGCTTGCTTATACGATGATTCTGGTTCGATCTAGAAAGCGGCTCTAACGATTTTATTTATTGCTTCTCGATTGCCTTTCTTATGATGTTAGAAATAGTTTTTGGAAAAATCTTAAAGCGGCACACCCACATAGTACCGTTTTTTCAAAACTGACTTTCTCTATACATATACGTATATGAATTTGTTCAGAACTGTACCTTTGATTATTTTTTTAAATTTTTTTATCAAATAACCTTCTGGCAAGATCTTAATATCTGCACAATTGACTTTTTTTTAAAAAACGTGAAAAATAAAAAACAAGTATAAAAAAAACCGCATTAGCAACTGCTAATGCTATTATGTTTTCGCTAAAAGCTTTTCCTTTATTTTCAGTTCAATTAAATTTAATTCAATATTTCCTATAATTGTTTTAAATTTGCTTGAATTGTAAAGAACGAGTAATAAAACCTTGTACTCGAACATAAGATTTTGATATTGTACTTAGCACACAATCCAAAGTTCGTACGACCCAGTCGTATTCTTATTTTTACTGAGCCAGACGCGAGCTCACCTCGTCGACTGCCAGATAATCATTTTTGGTATAATGCCAGGCTAAAACGTCGGGTGTCAAATGATTCTCATGAAATGCAATACAAGCTAAGATCTATGCAACTATAGCTCCTGGTAAAAGATATAAGTTTACAAAGGCAACTATGATTCCATGATGATTCTTTAATAAGGCACCGTATTGGTTGTTTTGCTCCCAAATCTCATAAGAAAATAGCTGTTCAAAATCTAAGTCCTGAAAATGCTTGTTTTAAACCAAAATTTATAAGACGGTAGTAAAGCAGCTATATACCTACCTAAGCTTAAACCCAAACATTTGCATGCCATAGGATTATTAGCAAACACTTGTCATAAAAAAAATGATAAGCAAAATCCATTTCCGCAATAAAGGCATATAAATTTATTGTCTTGCAAAAATTATTTTCAAACACTTTTTCAATTCCAGGAAAATAGTAACATAGGTATAAAAAAAAATATTAAAACGGGAAATCTTTTTCATGAGCTCATTTATCGATTTAACCTTTTTACATATATTTTACGATTACAACCTTATTTGGAATCAGAAATTTAAATATTTTATCATCCAGCAATACAATCCGTTCTTTCTCATATCATAAGCTAAAACCAACCATTTATATGCCTTTCTTTGTTATTCAATAGAATTATAAGTAGTTAGGTACAAAAGTTCAGCACATTGCTTTCCGATGAACACTGCCTGCCTGCTTGTAAGCACGCTACCTGCTTATGAACACACTGCCTGATTGTGAACACACTGCCAGCTTGTGACTTACACGGTCTGGGAACTAGTGTTGAGCGAGTTCACAAATTATTAGCTGTTTATTAAAGAAATTGAGTGAAAACCAATAAGTTAGCAAAAAAAAATTGATGCTTTCACCACTAAACACAAATTACAACTCTACACGCTATTCAATCAAGGACAAACATTTTGACTCTCCTCTAAGGTTAGCACTTTTAGCGATCAGGAAAAACAAACAGGAAAAGTTGCGACAAATGCAAATATGAATTTTTTCCTGATTAGCACTTATAGCGAATTGTCAGTTGCCTGACTCGAAGCTCTTCACAGCCACAAACCAGCAACTGCGTTTCCTTATGGGAAGCACAAGAAAAAAGTCCGTGGTTGAATCTGTCAGTGGATTATATGGATGATGGAATCCAAATAATTGGAACGATATCCATTTTGCCTGATATTTCAAAAATATTAGTTCAATTGAACAATTTTTTCTGCAGAAAAAATGTCTGGGTTATTTATAGTTGATTGGTATAGCATTTGTTATTCAATTATAACGAAAAAATAGTCCTGATTTGTTTTCCTGATCGCTATAACTGGTCTCTAAGAGTCTATTTGAGTAAGCAGTCTGCGAAAATTTATACTTCTTTGTAAGGAATGTTATCCGCCATCAGCAGCATGCTTCATAAATGTTGCAACGCCCTTGTATGTGGGATCGAACTTAACTGCATTGCCACTGAATTATCTGACCAACTTAGATACTCATAATATTATTCTATAATATTAACTAAACGCGTTTTAATTCACTATTTATTTTTCGGATAAAAAAAGGTCCTACTTATGAAGTCGTAACGTTTTGTCAAAACCTCCTAATGCTTTGTCTGGCGTGCCACAAGGAAATCATCTTGGTCCCTTTAATTTCATTGTTGCAATAAGTGATGTTATTTCTTGCATCTCCCACAGCGACATTTTCATATTTGCTGGTGATATAAAGATTTTTAAAATATTCAAAAATGCTACAGATCGCGACATTTTACAAAAGGTATCGGCTGTTAAGTTTGAACGCTTCCAAGTGCCAAAGTATGACCCTCTCAAAAAGATCGCCTAGTATTGGAGAATATTCAATATCGCAACAATATCTATCTCAAGTTTCTAGATTACGTCACCTCGGTGTTCTTTTTAGTACCAACCTCGAATTTGATGAACACACCAACTTCTTTATTAACAAAGCAAATTCAATGTTTGTATTTATTAAGCGTTTGGCAAAGGAATGTATAACTATGTATTTTAGAGTTTTTACATTGCTCCCACCACTGATCTAATTGTGGCATGCATGAGCCATTAGCACTATGTGCTTGAGTTGGCTTTATTTACTAACCACTAACACTTGCATTAATGATGAAGAGCGTAGATAAGTGTGTACAAATGAGTTTGCTATAAGTTCAGTACCACTTTATTCTCTGAGATGTAAAAAAAGTGTCTCGGTATGATAAATGGTATGATTTTAACCATCAAACATTCTTAAAGAAATTGAGTTTTAAGCCTGGATTGATTTCATTGCCTCAAATAAGTTACCATAGCTCATAGTGTCAAATAGTACGAAAAGACTTCAAATAAAAGACTGCTGAACGTCTAAACTCTAAACAATAGCAATGTATCCAAGCTACTTCTCGTGAACTCAATCCAGTCTGAGGAAAATCGATAGTTTATTGAGAAACATCGATGTCTACATCCTTAAAAATTGTTCAGAGATGCGGCGTCCGTCACATCGCATTAGGTCGTTCGTGGAAAATGGTCTATAATGATCTTAATATAATAAAGTTATGGTACCTTTCAGGCTTGCAAGAGTTTTTTGAGGAGATTTGCTAGAAGTAAAAGACACATGCACATTGCACACTTCTCAAGCCTAATCTAAAAAAAGATCGCAATTTTGTTTGTTGTCAGCTATGTACTGAGACATAATCGCAAGCCGAAATCAAAAAGAAGATTCACTCGGTGGAATCTAAAGTAATGGAATAGCAGATAAATTCGTTAGAAAAATTGAGCCCTTCAGGGTTGAACAAATAAATTTGTACGCAAGGTTCGGGAAGACAAGTTCGTAATTATTGTGGCAATGCACTTGTTCACTTGCTAGCTCAGACATAGCCAGTGCACAGCTACAAGAAGATAAGGTTCTCTTAATCAATCTTGCTGGGCATTCAGAGAGAACCATCGAGCATACCACCGTCCAAGCAATTGTAATGGAAGTGCGATAAAAGTTACAATGAAACTATTACAATTAGGAACTGGTTCAAATTCATAGATACTGAGCGGACGTGAGACATCACAACACAGTTTTATAATGTCAGCTTTAAAAAAAAAAGATCAAAACAAAGGATGTTTTCTCTGGCCCTATCGATATCATTTAACCTTTAAACGGTAGCGAGTTTTAAAATTTGCCAGGGAAGCTTTTCAACCTCATTGCAAATAAACTCCAAGCAACATTAAAAAAATACGCTCAAGTTGAAATTTACGAAGGCTTACGAGTAAATGATGCTTTGGTATATCAATCGTTTTTTGTCGTTTTGACTTATAGCTGTTTGTCTTCGAAAACGATAGTGTCAGATTTGACCACCAAACGTTGGCGAGGCAACTTTGAAAGATACTGAAACGTGTAACATTGTACATCGTAATTAAGAGTCAGTACACAGTGTTACAATCATAAACCGTAGAATTGATAGATGACACCAAAACAACATGGCCTACTGCAGCCCAACGCAGGAAAATTTTTTGTGGCACTTTTTGACACTGCTCATGCGAAGCTCTGCTATCACTTACCTTATTACCTGCGTTTTCCAAACCATTATCTAGTGCAGAATTCCATTGATAGAATTACAGTTAAAAATACACTTTAACCCTCCATTTATTCGTTTTACAATTTTTTTTATCCACGCGCAGTTAATTATAATGTTTTTTGACAGCAAGCAAATTTTATGTTGTCTCCTTAGAAATGTTTTTCTGTACTGGCTCGAAAAGGGCCATAGGGCCATTGTTGTAATTGGTAGTCCATTTTCCACCGTAGTATGGACATAAATCATAAGCCTTGCACCAACAGCTAGAAAGACAAAACAGTGGAAACTTTAACTGCCAAACCTTTTTTTCTTCTTTTATTTCTATACTAAAGACACGGCATGCTTTTTTTCTTAGAAATTGTACGGAGTCCCACAAGAATAATATTTACAAGTACATAGTTCCAAGCACATATTCCAACGAATGATACTTGGTTTTCCAATTTCATTACTAATCATTAAGTCTTAAACCTCAGATCTCTTCTGCACAACAATTCCCTACTTTCAACGGTACACTCATTTCACCCAGTGTTCTATTAATAAAGCTGTCAAAAAATATCCACCACATAAATCAAGGAATGTCTAAGCCATGCAAATTGAATGACATTTTAAAACGATATTTTCTGCATAAAGCAAAGACCATAAAACAATGTTAAATATCAGAAAAGAGGACATAATCCACAATATCGTTAAACAAAGAGGATAAGGCGAAAGAATTGACTGAAAAGAAAAAACAAAAACATTCTTCATAATAGAAACTTTATTTGTCTGTGCTTTATTTTGTCATCCAACATCGGAAGTCCTCTGATGGTTCCGTGGATATTTTAACGAGACAATCTGTCATTTAAGGACTCCTCAAAAGGAAGAAACAAATAATAATGATAATAATACAAAAAACAAAAAATAAATCATAACAACAACGAGCGCTATTGAGTAGCACATTAAATGCAGATAAATCACCTCATCAAAGTCAAGCCCTCAGCTGGAGAACTTCAGCCAAAATGTCCAAAGTAGATTAAGATAAAAGAGCAAAGGCAAAACTTTTTCCTTCTCGTAATCAATGTTTAAAATCTTGGCAAGGTGCAAAATCAAAAAGGAAAGAATGTAGCCAGCCGTATACTTATCACTTCTTTTTCTCTTTACTTTTTTGGATCTTTTCTTTACAACTTTGGAGGCAAAGAAAAATGCTTTTTGATTAGCACCTAAAGATAATCATCCGATGGCGGCGGGAGCGGCGCGGCGGTGTGGTAGTGAGGAGTGGGGAATGAGGAGTTAATAAGCCACGAGATAAAAAGAAACACAAAAAATCATTTGTCACAAATTGCTTTGCCCTGCTAAGGCTTAAGTAAATTAATTTCTTCTACACAAGTACTTAAAGTAAAGTGTGTTTAAGTCGCGGTGAAAGTGAGAAATCACTGGGGCGTATACGTAATTTTTTTTTTGATAAAAAAGTGGAAGAAAAGAAAATGAAATGACACCGGAAACACAATTGCTTTTGAAACTACGGAATGGTGTCTAATACGTAAGTAGTCATGATAAGCATAAGCAAACTTTCAACACCGTTTATCTGTGGCTTATCATCCGATTTATCCATGATTAGCAGTGCATATCAAGAAGAAATTGGTGGATATAACGTGAATAGTTGTTGGTGGAAGTAGAACTCGGTAAGATTTTACACTTTTGTAGCTACTAGCCTTTGAATTAGTTTTGATATTGAGAATTTCGCTTGTTTAAACGTTTTAGATAAAAAAAAATGTTGAATTAACCTCATTTTGAACTCTGAAAACTATAGAAGTATACTCAAGATTATGTCAAAAACGATAATAGCCTATTGCCACCGGGACAAAAACGCCTAACAAGTTTTCCCATACATTTCTTTTAAGCAACATGGAGACATGTTGAAACGAGATTGATTCAAATCGTTTTTGAAAAAAATCCATAAGAAAACTAATGGTGGTTGTACAGGATAGAAGCTATTATGTGTGCTGAATTCATTCAACCAAAACAGTTGCCGCTTCAAGAACATCGATCTTAAGTATTTAATGATAAATGGTCCGCCAAATAACTTTTTTTTGGAAAATGCTATAAAAAAAACACTAATGAATATTTTCTCAAACTTTTTTTTTTATTTGAAAGTACAATCCATCCTGAAAATAATTTCATTCAAATGGCTTCCTCGGCTGGCCATGCAGTAGCCTACACGATAGGTCCAATTTTTAAGCACATTATTATCGATTGTGTGCAGCTGTATGTCACCAATGAATATTATCCTTTAAAGAGTCAATTGTCTCTGGCTTGTAGGCGTAACACTTATCTTTTACGGCACCCTTCAAATAATAGTCCAACGGTGTCATATCGCAGCTCCGAGGTGGTCAAACAACATCAACTCTGCGGCTGATAATGCGATCTTCAAAAACAGGGCGCAAAACGTCGAGCACGTGCACGTTCACGTAGCACCGTCCTGCTGAAACCAAATGTTGCCAATATCCTCCTCTTCAATTTTTGTGAACAAAAATTCGTCCAAAATGGCCCTATAACGATCGCCAATGACTGTAACGGCCACTCCTTGCTCATTTTCGAAGAAAAATGGCCCAATCATGCATCTGGACCAAAATCCGCACCGAACAGTGACTCGTTTTGTGTGTATCGGCTTTTCAATGTATGCATGCGGGTTTTCTGTGCCCCAAATGGGACAATTTTGCTTGTTTTCATACCCGCTGACGGCTGACGCTGCTTCTCTTCCGTACGCAATTTTCGCACACATTCTGCAACATTACCATGATTTTCAAAGTAATGTCGCAATATTTCCCAGCGTTGTTCAAGCGTATACACAGCCATATTTGTTCAGCGGAAGGATAAAACAATTTATCTGTCAAATCAGACATGAGCTAAGTGTTACCACTCACAAAATAAACACTAGTTGAAAAAAAAAAAACGTTAGATGGCGGACCCTTTATATTGATTATATTAAAGAATACGATGCGAAAATTGCAGAACAAAAATGTCAAAAAAATACGGTGATTGTTGCTTAGCGTCTCAATGAAAAGTAGAGTTGCAGTTCTCCTTAAAACTCGATGCAGGATCATTTGAAATTAAAATGCTTTAAAGTTAAGGAAACAGCAGCGCGCTTAAAGCCTTGGCCAAACCAACGCGGTGAGATCGTACGATGCTATTGCGATAAGTCAAATCCCTTTGCATTAAGTCAAACGTCCATAAACGTTTGACTTAATGCATAGGGATTTGACTTATCGCAATCGCATCGTACGATCTCACCGCATTGGTTTGCGCAAGGCTTAAGTCGAGCAAAAATTCATTAAGCTGTCAATTTAACAAACAATTCAACATAACATTTGAAATTTTGACACAATATTCTTGAGGCATTATTTATATTCATTTAAAAGTAAATTATAATTATGTTTGTATTACATTAATTATAATCTTCTTCTTCTTTTCTGTGATCTTCTTTTTCTGTGTTCTTCTTTTTCTGTCTTCTTCTTTTTCCGCTTCTTATAATTCACCTTCTTCTTCTTTTTTCTTTTTGACATTCTCCTTCTACTTTTCTTCTCCTTCTTTTTCCTTAAGACTTCTTTTTCCAGCAAGACTATCTTTTACAATCACTAAGAAAATCACCTTCCCCTGTTAAATAGAGAAAGAGAACACATGCGAAAAATGTTTTTACGTTTCGAAGCGCTACTCAATAGACAGACAAGCTAACCACAACGCCTCGATTACAAAGCCTTAAGCGTATCAAAATGTGTGCTCTGTTATGAAAGTTCATCGCACGCTTCTTCGATTTCATAGTCAGTTTGGTCGACCCAACGAGAAATTGGCATCTCCTCCGATAGTATAATTTAATGTTATGAAAAATGGCTTCTCGATTAACCGTTCGGAATCGGCAGAAAATTGTAGGTAATTTCCATTCCGTCGCAAGGCATGGTTGTTAGAAATGCGCTAGGCCCCGGGGTTCCACGCTCTGCTGCGCCACTCCTTACATGTGCTTGTGCATGAATTCATCGACCAACTGCGGCGGCTATTCACTATGGGACATTAAACCACCAATACGTTTACGTAGAGTGATAGCATTAGCCAAGTTTTATCGTGTTTGAGGCCGGATAATTGGCCTCCTAGATCGAGTGATACAACGCTTCAAGACTATTTTTTGTGGTTCTATGTAAAGGTTCATGTCCAAAGCAATAAATTTGCTTTGTTTGACGCAGTGGAAGAGAAGACTGTAGCGTTTATGAAATACTGGCCGAAAAGCATAACAATATGCCAAGATTTGATTTAGTGGATGCGCAATGGACATACATACAAAGGTTTCGCAGTTTTTTGAATTTTATGAGTTTTTTTTTACTAGTTAGGCTCCGGCCACGCAATGAGCGACGAGTCGCTGAGCGATGAATCTGAGCGATAGGTGGCTATTTACTTAACGACGTCGCTGAGCGATTAGTTGGGAAAATGCCATCGTCTAGTGCGATTCGTCGTTGCTTATAAGTTGAAAGTCACTTTCATATTTATAGATCTTTAATAAGATCGAAGACCTGTAGATTTGGCGTACACCCCATAAATTGTTAAAGGGCAAATTATGGTGAATTTCATCATTTATATCAAATTCTTCGCTGATTTCCAGATCGATACCATCTTTCGATTTGCTGTTTGGAAAAAGATCGATAAAAATTAACAAGACAAAAGAAAGCAATTAGTCCAGAACAACGGCTGGTTTTATGTTTATGGTTAGTTTTTTTTTTATTTTTTTATTCTTTATTTGTATTCTTAAGTTTTGCCAATACAATATTTTGATTGTCAGTTCATATCTCAAGTTTACCGCTATTGCTAAATTGTGCCATAAATTCCAAAAGACTTAGAAAAATTCAAGGTCATCATTATCCTCTAGTCTTTTTTCTACCTCTTGCTTTAAAATTTGGTAATTTATTTTTTTAATCCTTGTGGGTATCCTGCCATAGCACTGTTGCTCAGTCGCTCGTCGCTCATTGCGTGGCCGGAGCTTTTTTTATGAACTTAATATTTCCAAGGTTTTATTAAAATATCTCCTCATGAAATTATTTTGGCAAATCTAGCTCCATATCCAAAATGAGCTCGAGCCAATAACGATAAAGTCGAATTAGAAGAAATGTTCCTAGCCTAGAAATGTTTAGGCGTCTGACAATAGGTGTTTTAAGTTAGCTGCTTGCCGTTAGGCTTCTTCGTTACTAGAAAAGTCTATTTTTGATAAACTATTGAATTCATTGTATTTAGAAAAATCAGAGAAAAATTACATTTTCCAACAAAGCCTTCAATTCATTTTCTAAATGAAAGGAATAGTAGTAGTAGTAGTAGTAATGTGATTTTTATTTACATTTATAAGAAGGAATTACATAGTTTGGTATAAATTTATTCACAAAAAAGCATTGGCATGTGCCGTCAGCCGAAGAGACAGCTTTGAAATTTCTTTATACAAAGTATGAAATAATTTAACGTTAAGTTTACATTAATAACAAGTAGATAAACTAATACAAAAATTATAAAAAGGAATTATATGAATATAAAATTAAAGGCAGGATCAAAAAGCTTCATTTATGATTTGATTTCGATATTTATAGGCAGTTTTGATGTAGCAGTACAGAAGTGTCCAATTATCGCCATTAAGAATACCCTGAATTTCATCTCCAGTAAGAGTATTTTTTCTCCAGATTGATCTTCTGATTGAGTTGAAGATCGGACAGATGCCTATGAAATGACATATGTCTTCTCTAGTTCTCATATTGCACAAGGTACATTCTGTATTTTGTTCCCTTATGGTAGGGTACGTAATTTAGTCTGAGGAGTTCGCCTCTCGCTTTAAAGATAGTACTGATAACATCTAGACTATTCTGATCATTAAAGTAGTTGTTTTCTCCCCAGGAGATGGTTTAAAAACTTATAGGAGCTTCTTGTTTGACTTTGTTGACATTGTTCGATGAAAGCATTTCTAGTTGAATCTTCAATTTTACTTAAAAGAGTTTGCAGGTTTATTCTTAAATAATCTTCATTTTCTAGCTGGAGTTGTACTGGAAAGGAATATCCAAATACAATTTATTTGAATTTGTTTGGCCGAAATCTAGATACCTAACTTCCATAATTTAAAAATAGTGTGTTAGCTATGTATACGCACGTAAGAAAGAAAACTCTTTTGGCATTCCAATAAAAAAGGTCTATGGATCTAATTTTTCATGTCAATTTTTGATTATTAAAGAAATAAAAAATTAAAGAATGTAGCTTTCTAATGGCGAAATAGCTTTTTAAATCGGTCCTTTAGTTCTTGAGTTAACGGTATACTACATTGTCAATGCTTCTCAGGGATTCTGTAGCATTCCGATAGAGAAAGAAGAGAACGCCACAAATCATGACATTTTGAGGAAAGCACGGTAAAGCTAGGAAAAACCATTATTAATACGAATTATATTTCATTTAAAATTCAACCTATGCTCTTCGATGAACATTTATTTAGTGGAAAAATCAGTAAAGCAAAGCAAAGTTATATACATATGTGAAGAGCCTACAAGAGCTGCTCACAACATCTTTAAAATTGTAACCAACCGTTTTCAACTTCCTTGCACGTTGATGTCTTGCTTGCGTTTACCGGAAATAAAAACGTTTAACCAGAAGCATTAATTTTTTCCAAACAAAGCTGAATCCAAAATTCACAGAAATTAATGTTCGAAAGCAGTCTCAACGCAAATTGCTAAGGAACTCAAATCACGCAATGTACGAAAATAGGTCCAGTTAGTTAATCGTTTCCCCTTTTCAAACTGACCAGCCTAACCTTTGTAATTTCACAAACACGCAGAGCAAAATAGTTCTTTGAAATTGCATAAGGGATGAACTAATCTACGAAGCAAATTACCTTATAAAATCCACTAGATCTTCTGGAAAAACAAAATCATTTTTCGATACACCTTAATTCCTATTAATAGCGGGCAGACTTTGTGACTAAACGTCGACCATAAACCCATAAAACAAAGACACTTTACATTCAAATCCACTCAATAAACAATTTTTCGTCAGCCATTGGGTTGAAAGGAAAACAAAACACGCCAAAGGAAAACAAAT
Source organism: Melanostoma scalare (assembly GCA_949752695.1). Taxonomy (NCBI): domain Eukaryota; kingdom Metazoa; phylum Arthropoda; class Insecta; order Diptera; family Syrphidae; genus Melanostoma; species Melanostoma scalare. Next base: position 11,493,409 of record OX456985.1, read on the forward strand.
CCGCAATTTGTTTTTTAATCCTTCTGTTTGTGTCACCAGCGCAATTAAATCTATACCTTTGAGGACAGGTACAGGAGTACAGGTATATAGCTCAGTTGTTTATGTCACACCAACAGAACGAAGCATATTTCCTAAGCCAAAATAAACACCCGCATTTCTGGAAACCGGCAACCAAGGACCACAAGGTTGACGTTTCTAGTGAAAAATAAAAAAGGAATATGAGTTTGAAAACAAAGCAATGGAAAGAAAGAGGCCACTAAAAAAAGGATCCAACAATGAATGACACAGGTAATCTACTTAATTATTACGTAAACAGAAGCATCACACAGGTAGGTTGATGGTGACGATGATGATGATGACGGTGACGGTGACGGAACGCGAATGTTATTATTTCGTCTTTATTGTAGCTGACTAGCTCTGATGATGAGCTCACATCAGGAAAGAGGTAGATCCATATCTTTGACAACTTAATTGAGGTTGTTGCGAAAAGATATCATGCTGGAAATACCATTTTTTGTGTTGCTTGGTTAATTTAGTAAATGGGAGCGCATGGCTAATCCTTGGACAAGATACTCAACTCATATGGCTTGTGATGATATGATTTTATTAGCTGCGGTAGTAAAAATGAGTATGACGTATACTTTTTTTCCATCATTTATATTCGAAGCGAGGCCTACACTAATATCCAAAGAGTGTATGGTCTCAGCTGAAATGAATGTAAATTGTCTAATTTTTGTACAGTGGACAGAGGAGACTCTTTTATTATGGGTCAGAATGAATTTCCAAGGATAGAGCAGTTTAATCGGAACACTGTTGCAGCATTAGCAATTCAAATAAGTAGTAAATGGGACACAAGCAGTTTGGGTTAGTTTCAATGAGACCAAGGATAATGTTGGGTCATTAGGAAGCAGCTTATGGAAAGCATCTTTCATAATGGGTGGACCTATACCATGGGAGGTTGTTTGGTGTATGATGATAACGAAGTTGGGAGCATTAATTAACTTGCGAAATTTTTTTGTTTCATTTTGTTCATTTATTATAACGCAGGATGTCGCAGGACGAAATAAGAATATATTTGGCAAGGGAATATATAGCATGTCAGCAAGAAGGCCAAAGTCAAGAGTAAGGAGGGAATTAAAAAAAAAAACTTAAAAACAATCTGCCTGCGAAGAGGGACTAAAAACAAACTTAAAACGAACTGCCCAGCGTTTAAAAATGCGGGTAAGTAATTATTTTGAAAAATTAATGGAGCAGATGACTTTTGGGGAAAATTAAAGACGCCCTCAGTTAAAGCCACTTCATTACGAAATGTCGGACACAAATTAATGAGAAACGCTCAAGTCGCTTATGGATATGAGGCTTATCAAGATGAACTATGCTGCGAAAAAGAAATAATTTTTTGGGTGTTGGTGTCGAATCTGAGCGAATGGTGGAGATGAGGCGTTTCTAAAAGGTGCTCTGAGTTTGACGATTGACATTAAAGTGTTAACGAACTTTACCTATCGTAAAACACCCATTTTTGCATTGATCCTTTTTTGAATCCCTGATTGAAATTAGATTTTTGAATAAAATGCTTTCCCAGTATGTGTTTACTGCATTTTGAAAAGATCTCATGTTAGAGAACATTGCCAAATACAAATTTTTCAAAGAAAAAAAAAACCAATTTAATTAATCTTTTATTGTTTACTTTTTTTCATATTAAACTTGAAAAAATGTCATTTACGATATTTATATCTCACAGGATTTAGTTGGACTTAGAACTACATTTACAAAGAACATATTAACTCTCACGGTATAGATTCTTTTTCAGCTGCCCTAAAATACTGTCTGTTGATTTCTGGCAGATTTTCAACTTTTACATTATCGACTCCCATTACGCGTCGTAATTCATCTAATTCGGATTGGGTGCGTCCTTTGCGAAGAAGTTTTTCTTCGGCGCCTTTTATGAAATTTCTTAGATTCTGCAATGTGCCGGCGTTCTCGCCCAATTTCTTAGTCATGAATCGTACACGAAGTTTGAATTTGGCTTTGTTGATCCTGTTGTTGATTCCACATCGATCACATGCTAGACTCGATGCACAGAACTCATTCGGTTCTGTTGTTAATAATCGGCGTATACAAATAGCTGGAGTTTCACGTAAATTCATTTCCACATAATTGTTCTCATCAACCTTTAACTTGTTCATAAATTTTTGATACTCGTCTTTGATGACGGGATCGACCACTTCAGGCGTTAAGCCGTAATGTGTTGGGAACACTTGAAGATTTACAGGTGCTGAGTCTGACTGAGCGTAAACGGTGCGATGCTGGGGGTTAGGTACGGGGTTTCCTCTTAAGGCGTACATTCTTTTGAGATTGTTTTCTTTTTGTTCTGTGATATAAATGTATGGTATGAGTTTTAAGCACGTTTTCACTGCAATGTAACTTCGAAGACTGAATGACTGACTAATTCGAGTGTGTTTTTATATGTAACACGATCTACCTAAGGCCAATGGCATATGTACTTTCCTTGAAAGGGATTGAACGGCGAGATAATCACAATTCGGCAGCAGGTAGTTTCATTCAAGCTAATGACTGTCAATAAAGTTAAGGACACAAGGCTTCGCTCTGTTTATTGATCATTAGGTCACTTCCTTTGAAATTGATTTTCATTACAAAAGAACTACGTAAAATCAAATCTAGCTAATTATTTCCTTGTGTGAAGTAGATAAGTAATAGAGCTGTGATCTCTCTCAGAACAATATGCAATAGGCCCGGAGGCTCCTTGAGTTTTGTTGCGCCCCCTTTTTTATTTATAACTTCAATTATAAGCATTTCAACCCACGATGGTCTGAAGTTTAAGTATCAAATATTTTCCGTGTCGAAAAATTTAAATAAACCTTACAAAAAATCGAGGCACTGGAGTTGATCTCATAATTTCTTCAATAGAGGAGCAAATTTGCCCCGATCGGAGCAAAGTTTGAAGTTTTTTATAGTAGAAGTACACGTGTAGTTGAATAGACGCATGTAATTAAGAGCTCTACTAAAGGGTGTTAATTTCAGATGTGTAGCTTTCAAGAAGAGATAAAATGCTTATAATTTAAAATTATGACCAAGAATTTATCTTCAATATGAAGATAAGAGTTTGCCATCATGTTTTAAAAATGATTTTGAGAAAGCGGCTGGCTCGGTTGAATAAAATCCAACCGATACGCCCAATTCATGACATAACGCGCCGATTATTATCTTCCAAGGCGTCATTGCTCTCGGGCAAATCTGCGTAGAGATGCGACTTCACAAAATAACACGAAAAACATACCAGTGCAGTGGTGTATTCAAAGGCTTAACATATTGAAATCATAAAGAGGATCAAGTGAGATCCAGTGACCTTACTTCATGAAAAACTGTGCGTTTCGTCCAGGTACGACAGTGGGCTCATCAGTTAGATGCTGTCGTACCCTTATAAGACGCAAATTTGTTTTGGTTTACACCAAAACACTTATAAAATTCACAGCACTCACAAGCTGCTTAACATATTGTTTCCGGAAGTTTCAGCATAAAGTTTAAAAAAAAACTTCATTAAGAAACCACTAGAAATATTGAGACAAATATTTACTGTGTGATGGTAGCCCCAAAAAACAGTAGGAAGCAAAGGGTTAAATCTCGAAATTATTTCAAAATCGACGTCAACTCGGTGTTGTTTCGTTTTGAGACAATTTACCAAACGTACGCTGTGTCTAGTGGCAGTGTGGCTTCATTCCTTCCACGAAAATGGCAAGCCAAATCAAGCACAGGTAAAAAAACAGCTCCAAAAACAGAATTGCAAGACATGTCTATAAACACCCTTTAGATGAATAACAACAGTCTTGATTATTCATTTCTTTCATCGGAGCATAATATTTGCTTTCGCTAACTAAATAACATCAGCATTTTGCTTTTTGAAGTTTTATTTCTTGCCAAACGATTAGCCCTGTTCACACTGTACAATTAGTTGGACAGACTTGGGCCTGAACGACCAATGCTTGATAGTGTGAACCCTTCAGACGACCGCTTGTCCAACTTGTTGGATGATTTTCAAAATTTTTTGAAAATCTAGAAGTTGGATGGAGTGGAAGGGTATGTGACATAAAGTTGGACGACAAGCTTGATAAGTGTGAACGCAAACTACATCAGACAATCAAACTTCGATCAAACGAAGTCTGTCCAACTAATTGTATAGTGTGAACAGGGCTATTATCAAGTTTTCCAGCAAACAAAAACGGTAAGATTTTGTATATTTTTTTGGGTTTGAGGAAATAAATTTAAATACGAAGAAAAAGAAGAAAATAAGGTTACCTGGACGATATTGCAGGACTTATTGGTTGCACACTAAACGCCCTGGACAAACTGCAAAGATCTTCAAAATTCGATATCTAACAAATTACTCTGAGAACCGGGAACGAACTATGAGAAGGATTGTGGTATAAGTGTCTTGTTTCTTCCGTGTCAATTTTCCGTTTAGGTAATGAAGCTCCATAAATACGTATGAAGCTCCGTGTATACGTGATAAGTATACTCGTATAATTAAATAGACGCATTTAATCGAGAGCTCTACTAGAAATAGATTATGCAGGCCATTGTGCTTTGAACGAAGGTTTTCGAGTCGAAAGCTTGTTTCCAAATATTTTTTTGACCACTATTTGGCTTGATCAGAACAAAAATATATGTCATGTTAACTGGAGAGTGATCAAACTAAAAATTTGAAGCATGCTCGTGTCAAAAGAAACGAATACGCGAAATTTGAGCTCTATAAACGTAGTGAAAAATGAATAAACACTCGTTCCGACAACATTACGCTTGTAATTACTTTTGAAAATTCTTTATGATAGCTTCTTGTCATCAAGAGCGAGCCATACAGGGTGTTTTCCACTAGATACGGCGAAAACTCAGGACGAATTAATCAAGGCAAGCAAAAAATCGTAAGTGAGAGAGGGTATACCTCCTTCTTTTTAGGCGGGAGGGGCTAGCCCATACTATATCGTTTGCGAAAGGTAGATCAATAGCTAGAGTGATCGAAGAGGAAAATTTATATGCATATATTATCCCCATATTTTCATGGGAACTGAAACGAACGCACGCACCGGAAGTTATTTTCCAACGAATTTCAAAAATTTTCCATCGGAAGAATGCTATTCATTGTCATGGGCCGATTTCAATGAATTTTGGAACAGAAACGGTCTTGAACCCTTTGAAACGGCACATGCTTTGTTTTCTCCCCGTTTTCCTTTGAGAAGAGAAACGAAACTTTGAAAATACTGGATCGATTTTATAAATTCTCTTTGTATATAAATTCTATAGTACTATTACTTTGACCCGTTCCGGTGACAAAGTGGGAATTGAACTTACGCCACAAAAGTTGGAATGTATTCCACAAGACTGTATTTGAAGAGGAGGAAAATTATATGCGTATGAGCAGGAAACAAATATATACAAATATATATTTTTTTCTTTCTTACGCACGCTAAAAATAAACATTCCACATCAGCTGATTCGCGCTTCCCCACGCGATGTTGCGCCACCTAACGATCAATGCAGGAGATGAGAAAAGGTGTCCAGTAAAATTACTATATACAATGAAATTCTTTCAGCGTACGAATGTTTCATTAACTCCGAGTAAAATAGACTATATTCCATCCGCATATTCCCACATTAACAGGAACGGGAATTTGAAAACAGATTTCCAAATTATTATTCCACTATTAAAATGCGTAGCACAGACTTTATTTCATACCCCTAAACCTACGGGAACGGGACGGAAACGGTAACGTAAAAATTCTTTCACTGTTAGAGTCCTTCATTGCCCCTGAGTATAATAGAACATATTTCATTCCTATTTTCTCACTGGAACGGAAACTTGAAAACTGCTTTGCATAATATGGGCACTCAATTCGATCACCGCACGACCCGAGAACAAAAAGAGAGTTTTTTATATGGGCCTGATTTCAAAAATTCTTTCATCGCTACAGTGCTTCAATATCAGCGAGTAGCACGAACTATATTTCATTCTCATATTCCCACACAAACGGGAACGTAACCGGGAAATAAGAAAATACTGGACCGATTTCAATTTCACCGTTAGAGTGCTACGTTACTCCCGAGTCGCTTGGGGTACATTTCAGCCCAATGTTCCCATGGAAACGATAACGTAAACTATTGATTAACTATTGAACAAATTTCAAAAAAATCTTTTAACATAGAGATGCTTCAATATTATTGAGTAGCTTAGACTTTATTTCATCTAAATATGGCGAATCTACTCTGTGGATTCAATACACTAGGACCGTATCGGATCAGCCAGTTTCTTATATAAATGCTTAAGTTTGCTGCTTTCCAACTGCTGCTGTCCACAATGATATGAATATATGAATATTCGAACTAAAAATAACTGATACTTAATTGGGCTTTTAATACAAAAGGAATCGCTTTCACGATGTCAGAGAACGTGATCAACTTAAAAGCACTTAACTCAAATAATACAATCATAATACGTACACTCGTTCAGTGAATCAAAGGTACTTAACCTCAGTAATTGTAATGCGTGCTTCCAGCAACTCAAAACCATGACATTGTATTGTTACAGCACTTCTCAGCAAACTACTCTGCCTCATAAAAGCAAAGAGCAGGAAACATGATCTCAATTTCCATTTCATGCTCATTACACGTATTCAGTGGTATTACCAATAAAATTCATTCAACTTTGTATCGCATCATTTGAGTACATTGTTATGGAATCTTTAACCAGTCCTGCTGCATCATCGAAAAACTAGTACAATGTCACGTCCTGTAGTTGCTTTGCTGCTCTACTAATAAAATGCAGTGTACACAAAAAAGTGTTCTTCTTATCATCTCGTAAGAGTAATTCTTAATCCTTTAGAAAAGTCCTTGTCTTAATCTTTCCTTAGCAATGTTCATTCAACTGACCGAGTTTCGTCTTGAATATCTGCGTTTAATCATCATCACGAAATGGAGGTCCCGCGCTAATGTTTCAAACGAGTGTCAGCGCTTTTTGCATTAAGGAGCTTCGGACATCCTTTTAAATTAAGTCTGGTGGATAAATGTTTTATTTTCATGCTGTGCTTATAATATGCCCCAACGACACAATACTTATAGTAACTGTCTCTAGCAGCAGAAACTGTGGAATTTCATTAAAAAACAAACATGACGAAGCTTGGAAGAAGAAGAAGAAGAAGAAGAAGTAAGTTAAAGTTGGAAGAAAGGCCATTGAATATTCAATTGATTAAATTTTCTTAAAATTTCCCAAAGCTCTACGACGACGCCATCAGAAACCTAAACAAACTGGCGAAACCTGCTTTATAACCCCCAGAAGTTGAGCACAATGGTGTTCGCGAGCATTAAATCTGTCAACAGCAGCAAGAACGGGCACGAAAGCACAGTACTAAAGATGAAGACAAAAACACACAAAGTATGGCATAGTTAAGCTAATGCATTTAACAAAGTTATTCGCCCCCCGACCGACCTCTCTGCACATCCCCGCGTCGAGTGAGGAATACCATCCTCAAGTGCAGTAATGAATTGAAGGATTTGTAGCTGGCAGGTCGTCCTTTTGTATACAATCGTCGTCGTGTACTATGCAATGAGTTGTGCGTTCCTAGCACGACGAATTCTTGAGTGGATTACTTACTTTTTTTCTTGCGGAACTTTCAACTGACAGCATCAGTGTAGAATGCGACGCTGCCTCGGCAGCGCAGTGAGAAAGAAAATCAAATTGGATTTGGGATTGGGAAATATTTCTGAAGAAGGACTGCACTGCGATTCAATTTTCACTACGAAACGTGTGTTGTATATAACGACTGTGTGAGGGTTGCGTCAATATTAAGCAGCAAACAGAGTGACGAAATGGCTATTCGCAAGAAACGTTATCCGCATCAGGATCGTGCTATTTAATGAAACGTACATCTTCTCATGCACTCAGGGAGATGGAAGGATGTACATATTTTGCTAATGCAGATTTTGTATGAAAAAAAGAACGAAATTTGCTGAAGAGGACTAAGAACACTCGGTTGGTCCTGGAAATCGACCTCCGAAAATTCTTTCAGAATAGTAATTTAGAGGTAGATATGTGTACAAGTGGTGCCCGTTGCGTAATGGTTAGCATGTCTACTTGTTACGAGGGAAGTTCGATGTTTGAATCCCAATGTACGTACGTCATCGATATCTTCAAAAATTTAATATTTGACGCATTGAATCGATTGTGGACCGTTCGCAGCGACCTTTCCCTTCTCGTAGCCACCAAAAAAAAAAGCCTTAAAACGGTAAATAGCAAGATCCTTGTAACCAGTTGTATAATCCAAATAATGTTCAACTTAAATGCTCAATGGGCGCCTAGCTTTAATACTTGATATAAACCACACGGTATGCATTTTCGAACGCAACCTTAAGTTTCGTTTTCTCCCGGTCCGAATGGCAAATCTCAAATGCCATTTCGTGTACATAGTTTATGTGTGGTCATTATATTGTCAACCATCGCCATTTAAACATCTTGTCACCAACATCTACCCCACAAGTAATTTTGGAGAACTCAACGTAGGTATTCCAAAAGCTTCAAGCGAATATCTAAAAACGCCATTTCTTTCATATAAACGCTGAAAATATAATCAAAATCGTTGGACCAATTTTTCAAAACAAAAAGGTTTTTATTTTAAAATTTGTTAAAAAACGAGTTTCTTAAAAGTAAAGTATGCAAAGTGTGTTTTTTTTATGCACATTAGTTTTAAATTTCTGAAGATTGTAATGTGAGGGAAAATAGAGCTGGGCAATACATTCCACATTCGCGTGGTATGGCTGAAGAAGGAATCTCTGTATGTACGTCCGGAATTGGACTCAAGGGTAAACTGATGGGCATTCCTGGAAGCGCGAGTATTACGGTTGAATTGTTTAAGGGGAGGAATGCATCTGGCAATCTCATAAGAGCACTGTCTGTAAAAAAAACGATAAAATAAGGAGAGACAAGAAACATTACGACGATGTTCGAGTGTCGTGAAAGTTTCGATGATGTTCGTATAACCAATCATTTTAAAGACTCTTCTCTGAACACTGCCCAGAAGATTGAGGTGGGTTGAAGGAGCACCTGCCCAAATATGGGAGTTATACTCCATCTTAGGACGAATGTACGTTTTGTAGATGACTGCCAGGTCACTGGGTGAAAAAAATTTCTTGCATCGTCGAAGAAAGCCTAAGCACTTTGCAGCGTTTTTGGCGTTTTTCAAATATATATGGTTATTCCACAAGAGTTGGTCGGTAATGCACCTACCGAGGATTGAAAGCTGTTCTGTTCTCTTCAACGATGCAAGAGCCACTCATAGATAGTGGAAAGGGAGGTAAGTTTCGCTTCAACGACAAAAGACAGCATTGTGTTTTTGAAGCATTAAATTCTACGCTGTTTTTTATTCCCCACTGGACAATGCTGTCTAGATCAGAATTCAATGAACTTAACATACGTTGCCGCCCTAATACCACGTCCGAAGACGAGTGATGTGAACTTAAGAACGAATATGAAAAGCTGAGGGTACTGTCGTCGGCAAAATAATTTAGTGGATTAGTAGTTTCAGACAGAAGATCGTTAATGAAAATAAGAAAAAGTGTCGGAGACAAAACGGAGCCCTGGGGCACACCAGCATTTATTTTGGGGATTTCAGATTTGTAACCGTCCAAAACAACTTGTAATGAACGATTAGAAAGGTAGCTACTAATCCAGCGAAGAAGAAACTCATCGAAACAAAATGCACGCATTTTAGATAAAAGAGCTTGATGCCAAACTCTATCGAATGCTTTTGAAATATCAAGCGCAATAATCTTACTTTCACAAAATCGATGTAAAGACTTGTGCCACTGTTCGGGGAGATATACCATCAAATCACCAGTGGACCTATTGCAACGAAAGCCATACTGTCGGTCATTAAGAAGCTTTCGTTCTTCGAGATATTTCTTAAGCTGATAATTGATCAGCGTTTCCATGACCTAAGAAAGAAGAGAAGTAAGTGCAATTGGACGGTAGTTCGAGGGTGAGGAAGATTCGCCTTTTTTAGGGGCTGGCTGGACAAATGCTGTTTTCCATTAACTCGGGAAGAGACCTGTAGAGTAGGACAGATGGAAAAGCTTACGCAGTGATTTTGACAGCGTAGAAGAACACCTCTTCAGAACTATAGCAGGGATACTATCCGGGCCAGCGGATTTATGAATGTCGAGATCTTTCAAGACTCTTGCCACTGTACGAGTGCGAAAGTAGATTGGTGCCATGGAATCGTTCACGCGATCAAGTACTGGAGGAGCCATAACACTTTCTGGAAGCGTTGAGTTGGCGGCGAACTGCTTCGCAAAAAGGTAAGCTTTTTCAAGAGAGCTAACAAAGGGTGTGTCGTTGGAAACGAGCGTTGGAACCGAAGATGTTGTTGTGTTCCGGATGTTCTTAACAAACGACCAAAAATGTTTACTACCTTTGGGACATTGTAGTATTTTTTTGATTTTGAAAAATTTCGTTCGTCGAATGTTTGAAGAAAAAAAATCAAAGATATGGTTTTGAAGTTATCTACGAAAATCAAAATCTTTTTAAAAAAATTATAAGAACTTCAAAGACTAAAAGTTTTCAAATGTTGATATGGAATCTTTCTTAAACAACTTGGGACTGCTAAAAAACAAAATTTCGCCAATATAGTATAAGCCATTAACGAAAAAGTTGGTTTTGAAAAAAAAACGGTACCATGGAAAGTACCGTTCTTAGACATTTTCAAAAATTTTTTTTTTACTTCACAAGAAAGACAATCTAAGACTCAACTTCAAAGACCCCAAAACGATTTTTTTCTGTTTTTTTTCTTGATGAGAACAACTTTCTCCATAGTTACATTTCGAAGGTGTTCATACTCCACACTACCCAACTCTAATTTTTCCTACATCCGATGCATGTATCATTTATGATTAGAATGAAAAGTAACGCACTAAGGATGCAACCTTGTTTGATGCTAGTTATCAATAGTTTTGTGCTTTTAAAGAACAAAATGTTTTCCTGTGAACTAAAGTCCTCTTTAAAAGTATTTTCCAAATATGTTCAACCAGGTGCAAGAAAAATGAATTGTAATTCAATAGTTCTCTGTCATTTATAAAAATAAAGTGTATCTGATTTGCGAACAGCTAAACACTAAAATATAGAAATGCTCTGATAATTTTCTCAAAATGTTTGAAGGACTTTTAACACACTTTCCACTTATTAGGCAAAGTGCCAAGGGAGAAAACTACTGCTCTCAATCGTGAAAATTCTTTAAACTTGTTTGAAAATGTTTATGCTAAAGAAACTTGATACTAAAAACGAAATGCTCATTTTATTCGCCCGCTTAAAATAAATTAGCAGAATAACTTTCTATGCAAATTGGAAGGTAACTTGTAGAACTTTTTCACTTAACCTGCCTTCAACTTCTTCAAAATAACAGTTGTGCCTTATGAAAGGATAGATAGATCTTTTGCAAAAGAGCAACCAACATTCAAGTTGTGTACCAACTCACGCAATGAAGAGGTAGGAGAAGTTCAACACAACTTTTGCAAAAGAAAATTCCCAAATGAAATCAATTTTATTCATCCTTACCCACAAAAAGAGAAACAGTAAAATAAACAAAATAGAACAAAACATTCAAAAGAGACTCAAGAAAAGGCCAGCAAGTGCTTAGAAGGGAAGTTGTCCTTTGCGTTGAGCCGTTGAGGGCGGAAAGAGGAGCAACAGAAAATGTGTAATATTGTTATACCTTTTGCTTGTTTTACTGTCCAATTTATATGTATAACTACATGTGTATGTACAAAGTATCCAATCGGTTTGTGTATTGCAAAGTATAGAAAATCTAAATTTCCCTCATCACGTACGAAAATTTGGAGTTTTACTTTTTGTACGGGTATGAGGTTTGATGTGGGAGACGTACATATTTATAAAGATAAAGGAAATAAAACTTGTGGCTGTCGATAGTGCTTTAGGAAAAGAAGTTTTGTTTTTTGTTGTGAATTTGAAAGGCAAGTTTGTTTTGCTTTCGTTTGGAACTCGCATTAATCTTTAAAAGTGTCATATGTTGGCAAGCAGGAATGTTCGTTAAACAAATAGCTTTGGTTAAGGATTGTCAATTGCCTATACGTGCTGTTTGGGACTTCCTAAAGTGCAGATGGGGAATTTGGGAGCTTTCGTTGAAATATGGGTCATAAACTTAATTTCTGGGATACTGCTATGGAAATTCTCGGTTTCGGTTCGGTTGAATTCTTGAAATTATTGCTTGAAGGTATAAATTAATTCGGTCTTTCTGGTTGTGTAACCCAATTTGTTTCAGAATAAAGTCTGGTGAAAGTATTGCAATTTTGTTTGAATTTAATCTAAACAGATTTTCTTGTTTTTAATGCAGGAAACATGAGGTAAGAGTAATGGGAAAATACGTTTTTCAGGGGAAAGGAGAAAGAACTTTCGAATCACAAATCAGAACTGACAAGCTATGATGTAAATAATTACTACCTAAGCAGTAAGGAATGATTTTGTTAGCCTTGGAAAGAAAACAAAACACTGCCATCAGGCCAAACAATACTTTTTTAGTGAATAGTAGTGATCAAAATTTAACCGAGCAGTCATCTTCTGTGATGAGGTCCATTTGCATATCGAAAGTATCAAGCAAAGTTATCACATTTGTGGGTGAGAAAAACCAAACCCATTTGTCCTCAACGTTTAGTTGTTTGGTGCAGTTATTTGACTGTGGGGTCATTGGACATAACTTTTTTTTACAATGCCTGAAGAAACTTTTACTGGAAATGAATTGCACTACCGAACGATTTTTAATGATAAGGAAAAATGGGAAGATATTTATGTGGACAACGTTTATTTTTATTAAGACAGCGCTACGTGCTTAGTAAGGTACTATGAAATCACTGAAAAGCATCCAGACCATGTAACTTTTGAAGGAGACGATCAGAACTGGTGTTTGGATTTATTTAGTCCGGTTGGTTTCCCCCTTTTTCTTTATAATGCAAAGACTGCTCTCTTTCTTCTCTGAATCTATTTTATTTTTCTGTTTTACTTTTATTTTAATATTTAATTTAATATTTTTCGAATTTGAGTGATTTAATTCAATTTTCATAACTTCATAAATGTGTACTTAGCAACCCTGTTCACCCAAATATATTAAGATCGTATACTAAAACCTTTTCTTCAGCCATAAGACTTTAGTATTGTGCCTAGCACACAATCTCTAGTCGTGCAACCCAGTCGTGTTAACTTTATTTCCTTCGTTCGATTTATGATGCCTGTGGCTTAATGGTCACCGTGTCTGCCTATTACATGAGAGGTTCGACGTTTCAATCCCAACAGAAACAGAAAAGTACTTTATTTCGCTGGTATCAACTTTCAAAAGAAATTCGAAGCGAAGATATTCTTTTATAGAGGTAACAATCCCCAATTCGGTCAAAGTTATTGGTCTTACAGTGTGACTGCAAATGAGCTTGATAATGTTACTAATGTGTGTATTCCGATTCTGGTGACCAGTGCAACTTAAGACAGGCATGCAGTGTCTCTCAAGCACCAGAAACTTTTCCATCTGAGACGCTGTATCATTAAACCAAAAGGACACCCATAGATATATATTGGCGTTATAGGGGCCATGTTGTAACAAACTACTTTTATCATGCTCTAGGTTGTCTTCTGTAAATAGTAACCTTATCAGTGCCCTGGCCAGAGCCGCGACCATATGTTTGCTGAAACATAGATACACATGTAGCCAGAGACTTTGTTTGGAAGTGTAGTTGACCAACGATCATCAGTTTTCGCCAGTACCTTCTCGTATTCTTTGAAGACATCGAGACGAGGCTCTGAATACGATTCTGAAAGTTGCTTTTCAGTTCGAAAATCGAAGTCGAATTATTTTGGCTTTGAACTTGTTCATTAGACGGGTTGGGGTCAAAATTCTGCTTTCAAAATTCTGCTTTTCAAAATTCTGCTTTCCAAAATTCTGGTTATCAAAAAAAGAGCGCGCGCTTTTTAACATTTTCCAAACCTTCTTTTTCTTTATAATTGGCAAAATATTGATAATAATTGCAAACTCTTGCTTCCTAAAGAATTCCAAAGTAGAGAAGTAGTTTTTTGATTTCCTCATTTTCGCTCTCCTACTCAAAAGAATTACATAACTCAGTTAATTAATTTAAAATTAGAGATGCATTCCCAAGAACTCAAAACAATGTAGAGGCTTGGAATTGTCGGCTTAAAGTAATTGTTGCCCTTGCCCGTAGCCACGCATGTGTCTATAAATTAATTGGAGACCTACGAAAGAAGCTTATCAGTGCCTAAACAGAAATTTAGCGCACGAAGCATGGGGAGAGGATAAAGGAAAAAAGAAAGAGTACAAAGCGCGCGCTTAACATTTTCTAAACCGTCTTTTTTCTTATAATTTACAGAATATTTATAATAATTGCAAACTCTTACTTTATTGTCGCTCTCCAACTTTATTTTTGTTCTTCTGCAAATAAAAAAGAATATGAAAAAAAGTAGAATTTTTCTTTTAAGAAAGCTAGAGTTTTGAAAACCAGAATTTTGAAGCCAGAATTTTGACCCGCTCCCTCTTTAGACCTTTGATGTACGCAATTAGGTGGTCGGTGTGCTCTATCTCCTTGGTATGGCCATACTCTCTCATTATGCTCTATTCCCCAACAATTGTCCTTTGCTTTTTGAAAAAATACTGCATTCTTAACATCTGTCTCCGTACCATCCCAGCTTATTAAAATCAAGTTGTTTTCGGCCTCGACGCTAGAATATTGGTGGCCCGCTTGTCAAAATGGGGCTTTAGAGATGGATTTCCTCTTGCATCTCGTGATCGTCATAATTATTATTAACAAAGTATCCAACTTTGACTGATTCCTGCCCACGATATGTGCACGTGAGGAGTTCAATTGTTACACCAGGAGATTGGCGCAGAAAACAAAAATTAAATATCCTTGGGGCTTCGGGCACTGGTACACCAATTCAAAGGGGTCCAGGACCAGCTAAGCCCACATAAATCATTTTCCATTCAAACCATACTTTCAGTTCCTCAATTCCATTAATACTATCCGTGTAGTTAAATTGCCACTTAACGTGAGATTGCAAGGCTCAAATCCCAAAAAGACCTTCTTGCTTTTTTAGAGCATCGCTTTTCAAAAATAATTGGCAAGATTTCTTTAGAACAGTTACTCCAGCTAAGCAGACCTCGGCTCTCTCTGTTGATTGGCATTCTCACGGGCCACAACTCGTTGCGTACCCACATGATGAGAATGGGCATTAGCACATCCGACTTATGTAGAGGATGCCAAGATGAGGAGGCAGAGGAAGGATCATTCCACTTTCTCTGTGAGTGTCCTAGCTTGGCCCACACTCGGAAAAAACCCTCCGAGAATACTTCTTCGACGAACTGGGCGACATCTCTAATCTCCCATTAAGCAACGTCCTGAAATTTACTCAGGGCTCCAAATGGTTCAGTGGGAGTTCACTACCCCAATAACCATCTACCTCTCCTATCCACCCATCTCCTCATCCTCTGATTTTCCCGGGGAGCACAATGGATCCCTGAGATCCGAGTGAGGTGCTGTCACTTGTGGCTGCACCCCCCATTCAACCTAACCTAACCTACACAGCCATGAAAAGTGACTGCACTTTCTTACTAAGCCTTTCGAAGTCGGCAAAAAATTGTAGCTCTCCTCCGCTCCTCACAAGCAATGCTTGAGAGCAATGTACTTGTTGTGACAACCTTTTTATTTCTTTATAATTCGAAACAAACAATTTTCTATCTAAACACTTTTAACTCTTTCCGTCACGGTTTTTTATGTTCAGTGTAAAACTAATATTTTTGTGTATTCTGTATTGCATAGGCTTTCTTTTAAGTAGATTTGGTGGTTTTTCGAAAGTGGGTTGATGGGGGGGGGGGGGGGGGGGGTCAGATATGGGGTGGTTATTGTGGGTTACCACTGTGAAGAAGTAAGGTGATAACCACTTCAAATAAGGTGTAATTTTCAATAATTAGTTATGTTTATTCGTTATAATTATATTTATTCTACAAGGCTTTTCATATTTCAACAATTTGAGCATAAAATTTAATTCATATTTGTAAATATTAACTTGCCAGTGAAATAAAATACTTGCATTTCTGGTAAAATCAGCTTTCGTTTGATGATTTAGCTCTTCTATTGACCGTCAGAGTATGACAATTGGCACTTTTCAAATGTAACATGTTCGTGTCGTTCATATTAATAAAAACATTAACCAATAGATGTCGCTTTATCATAAGAAACACGAATAAGTAGGTGGTTAGTTCTACTAACCACCAAGACGGAAAGAGTTAAATATACAGGTTTCCAATATCTGCCATGTCGTGAAATCAAAAGCTATAAAAAAACAGAAGATCCATTCCGTGTTACGTTGAATTAATTTAAAGTATGTGTTATAGACTATTTGTGGTATCTGCGACGTAATGACTGGCATGTACACATGTCTATGACAAGAGAGTCGGAAGTTCAAGTCCTTGAAACATAACAATTTTTTTTTGTACTGATCTACCTTCGCGTGGAGTTAGCAGGTCCCTCGACTTACACTGCCATCGAAAGCGCAGTTGGCAAATTCCTATATTTTTTGAACGCCTAATAAAATGAACTATAGTGAAATACTCACCACACCGTCATCAAAGCTAAAGAAGGAGTTTTTGAATATCTCCCTATAAGCCCTGTTCGTTAAAGACATATAAGATACATAAGACATACATAAGACCAGTGGCGGCGCTAGACCAAAATGAGACGTGTGCAAGATTAAGGTTGCGGGGCCACTGAGAAAATGACTTCAGATTCGTCATAATGAAAAAAGTATGTTTCATAATTTTCAAACCAACTTAAGACCCAAGTATTGTCAAACTCTTAAATCATTTTCAATTTCGCAAGTATGTACTCCTAAAATCCCTAATACTATTTCTTACTTCTGCTATTGTAGTTACATAGTTTTTAACCGAATCGAAAAAGAGTAATTATTTGAAACCAAGATACGTAGTAGATAATGGCAAAATATTTTTGGATAGGGAGTTATTTTAGAAGGGGTAATCCAGAAGGCCTTTTCGAATCGAGTGTCGAACGAGAGAGAAGGAGCCATCAGAACCGCTGCCACTGAGGCTCTGGGTTTCACTCGGCTCCCAAAACGAAACCCATGGTTGAATGAAGAATGCCGGCAGGCAAATACATCCATGCACGAAAAATGCTGATGCAAAATCGAACGAGGGCTGCTTACGATCAGTATAACGAGATTTACAAGGAGAAAAGAAGGGAAGAACACCGAATTCTCAAAAGAAAAAGAAGCAGCATGAGAAGCGCTCGTTTGAGGAATTTGAGAAGTGCCATGACAGAAACGAGACTCGGTTTATCTAAACGTAAAAACGTACACGTTTTATCTAAACGTTAAAAGATCCTGTCAGGGTGGAATGCCCCGAACTCAGGCCTGTAAAGGTCTGCATTGAAACACAATCGCTACTGAGGATCTGGAAAGATCACTTCTGTAGACTGCTTAACATAGCGATGAGGACACAAATTCCGCTGTCAGGCAGATTGCCCCATTCAGCTTGGAAGATGATCAAGAAAGCCGTCCTCCCGACCTAGAAGAAAATAAGCTTGCCATATGTAAATTTAAATCAAATAAGACTGCAGGTGCAGATGGACTTGTGCCGAACCTTTCAAAGTAGCTGGAGATCAGTTGAAAAGGAGCATGCACGAGCTGATCTGCATGATATGGTCGGAAGAAAGCATGCCCGATGATTGGAACCTCAGTATCGTATGCCCGATCCTAAAGAAGGGAGACCCTCACAATTGCGCCAATTATAGAGGGATAAGCCTCCTTAACGTCGCTTATAAGATCTTGTCTGCTGTAATTATGTGAACGTCTAAAACCCCACGTCTGTAATCCCAGCTTGATAGGTCCTTATCAATGTGGTTTTAGACCAGAGAAGTCCACAATAGACCAATTTTTCACATTACGGCAGATGTTGGAAAAAAGCCCTAAAATATAATATTAATATACACCATCTTTTATCGATTTCTAGGCCGCGTATGACAGTATTTACAGCGACGAGCTGTACAGAGCCATCTCTAGTTTCGGCATCCCTGAAAAACTCATATACGACTATGCAGGATGACTTTGGAGTATTCACGCGGCTCCGTCAAGGACGGTAAAGAACTCAGCGAGACCTTTGATGTCAAAGAAGGTTTTAGGCAAGGCGACAAACTGTCTGGTGATTTCTTCAACATCATACTTGAAAAGATTGTAAGAAACCCAAACGTCAACACCAGAGGAACAATCTTTCAAAAGTCTGTACAATTACTCTCCTACGCAGACGATATTGACGTAATGGGAAGAAAAAAGCGTGATGTCATTGGTACTTTTGTGAGTATTGAAACAGAAGCGGGAAAAATGGGTTTGATGGTTAATGAGGGCAAAACGAAGTTTATGTTGTCATCAAACAGGACACAGAACATCGACAAATTGGACAAAACGTCATAATAGACAGCCTTAACTTCGAGGTAGTACAGGACTTCATCTATTAAGGATCCGCTATAGACACGGACAGCACCACATTGCAGGGAAATCGTGGAAGGGGAAGACCTCGTCTTAGGTGGCGTAATCAAATGGAAGAAGACCTCAACCGAATTAGAGTGCAAAACTGGAGAGACCTCGCCCGAAATCGAAGTCGTTATAGAAAGATGTTGGTTGAGGCCGAGGTTCACCCCGAACTGTTATGCTCACCTTAGTAAGTAATTAAGGACTCCACCACGTCATCGGTCCCAACGCTCGTCTTCAATGACTGCACAGCTCCATCGACAAAGCCAATTAGCAGGCAGCTCAATTTGGTGCCAACTGAACACTTCCTAACAGCACATCGGCTCCGCCTGAGCTTGAGACTGCAAATCCTGCGATAAAGCAGATATTTTTGTCATATTCTTTTCCGAATCAATGTCCTATCTCTTCGGATGTTTAACTGGAACGATCGCGTATGATAAGCACATTGAATTCTGATCTTGGTACCTGCATCCAGAAACAAAAAAGTTCTCAGTATAAAGTATCTCTTTAAGGAACTAAATGCAAAGCTTTTGTTTTTCTTTAGGAAGTGTTTATATGCAGTATGCACCCAAAAGAGGTTGTGTAGGCTAGTGATGGTTCTTTACCACCGCATTTGTGAGAAATCTTTCAAAACATTTTACAGATCAAAACACTTTTTAGTAGGTTTTTTTCTAACTAGATACAGCGAAGGTAGAGCACCTTTACTAGCACGTCGACCTGGAGGATCATTTGTGCTATTCGGAATAACCGGGGATTCCCCGCACTCTGGTCGGCGGCAAATGTTGCCAGACTAAGAAAACATGCTTCACAACAAAATTGATTTATATTTTTTTTGTTTTATTCTCGCTTTAAACATTTTTGAGTCGCGAGGCCCCTTGTACCGCGAGGCCGTAGGCGGTGGCCCACGTCGCCCACGCATATAAACGTTAATCTCCTTCTTGGCACTAACAATTTATTTCCTTCGAAAAGCATAATTCGAAGGCTTCCTTTTTTGAATGTCGTAACAAACAAAGCGTTAAAGCCATGTGACATTAAGTAAAACAAACACAATCAGAGCTTACCTGACACTCAATTTGAACTTTCTTATTCATGCGATATAAGCTTGTTGAACTTATTGGACTTGACAGTTTTGCTATTCTCGCATACTTTAGTACCCCAACCTCACGAAACATCCGTAGTAGGTGTGCATGTGAGCTAAAATAATTCCTATAGCACGCGTGAAATTAAATTAATTTCTCTTGACGCCTGGACGATTCTGTGTATGCTTTACCTTCACCTCGTTTTTCATACTCTTGCTCAGCCACCCGAACGGTCTCCATTCATAGGTACTACTCATATAAGGACACAGCATAGTGGCCCCATCAGGATTGGGTACCATGGTTAGTTGACTCTGGTCAAAGTGTTGTTCAATTAGAATAATTTATTTAGTCAGAATGACCCTACCGCAATCCTGTGGCAACACCAGTATACGGTAGTAGTCTACGTAACACGTTCGTATATTTTGTGTTGTTGAGACGAATTAAGGACTGCAATTGCAGTATTCTTAATTCAATCCCTGCACAAAGCCATGCAGTGCTGGAACAAAATTAAACTGGAAACGTAAAGTATATGTTTTCTGAAAGAAAAGTTAAAAAGTTCAAGGATACAATGCATGCACCAGTACAAAACAGGCACACTCTCTTCACACAAGTCTCAATCGCGTCACCTTGGATTGGATGAAAAAAGCAAAAAAAATACGAGGAAGAAAGTATAACCACAACTTTTAGTGAATTTAAATTGGAAACAATATAAAACTTACAAAGAGGTCCAATGCCAATGCCAGATCCAGGTCCATTCAGTGTGATCGCTTTTGGGTTAAATAAATCCCAAAGTTGTTATCCTAGGTAGTTGTGAGAAAACTTTTTTGACTGGCACCAATGCTGAAAACCTATAAAAAGTCAATGAGTCCATGAAAGGATACTGTTCACAGGTAGGTGGTCTGGGAACAGTCTTTTAAAGAAGAAGTGTGCACTGACCGTATAATGGTTTGCTGTGGTACAAATATTGCGTAAGAAGAAAATTGGAATTGACTTTGAAAAGTTTTATATTCAGTTCAGGACAGGACGTAGAGGCGCAGTAAAAACTTTTTCTTCATTTGAAAGTTAAAGGAAAAGAGGATTCTTCTTTTATTTTGCTTCCAGTGAACTTAAAACAGTTTTGGGGTATTGTTTTATCGTACTGTGTAAACAACATGATTCCTCCTCTTCTTCTTTTCGGTTCAATTTGGATTTATTTGAAGGTCTTATTAGCCTTTTTAAACTTCCTCTAAATAAAATAGAACAAAAGCCATAATGAGTGAATGTTTTGAAAATGTCTTCCAAATGTCCAATCACAGAAATTTGTCTTCAGAGAAAACATTTTACTGGTCAGAAGAAAGTGAACATTTTGGAAAAGAGGGTACTAAAAATATTCCAGCGATCTCATAAAAACCGCAAATTCTGCAAAAAAATTATTTTTTGTTGTACATTAACTTCTCTACAACTTTATTGGAACGGAGTTCCATGTATTTTCTACAAAAGACGACATAAAAAATCTATGAAAACAGTTTAATAAAATATCATTACAAACACAAACAAAACAATTCTACGAACATCAAAAGGGAAATTTTACTCATAAATTTAATTTCATAAACAAAATCAAGATTTTGTTTTCGATTCATGTCGAAAGGTTGGCTTTGATAGATAATCAGAAAATTACCACCAAAACAAGCAAATGGTCAAAAGGCATGTGGGATTTTAAAAAATGATCAGATTCTTACCTAAAAACACAGTTATAAAATTTTTATGTAATTTTTAAGGTGATGGAGATATAAATTCCTTAAAGAAATCATGGTTTTTTATTTTCATATTTGCTTCATATTAAGTAAAAGTGGGGCTTAAATGTTAAGGTTTAAGGAACGTCGTTCCATCCAGGTGTCCTACGTTACATCACGTCTTTTCATGTTTACCTCAATAAGAGAGATCAAATGATCCTAACTGATATGCGTATTTCGTAGGTACTTTTCACCATAAAATTGAACATACATTAGAGAGTTTTATTCAGATATATATGGACGTTGTAACGAAGCGTTCATGCTACCTGTAACTTTTTGTACCTATTAATTTTTGTTTTTTTTTTTATTATTCATTATCTTATAACTTCTCACTTGCTATCAAATATGTTTAAAACTAGCTTATATAATAACTTAATTAACTTACTGACCCTAGGCGGGTACTCTACATCATTCAGTAACTTAATACTAATACCTTTCGGCCTAAAGTTTAAATTATGACATTATTTACAAACTATATTTATAATTAAAGCTAAGAAAAATGGAAAAACTTAGTTTCATTGAGCCTTATTAGCTTTTATGGTTTTTTAAATCTATTTTTATTATTTTTTCTCTTGGACTTTTGAGTTTAAAATTTTTTTTTTGCATATTTTTTAATTTTTTTTTATTGCCACAGTGCTCATCAATCAACCGCCAACCAAATTGACCAATTGATGAATTGATCGACGCAAGGCACTCTTCCAGTGTGTTAGATGTCCGAACTTTCCGAGGGGCCAACTTTGATTCGGACCACTACCTTGTTGTAGTCAAGGTACGGATGAGGATATCTTGTTCACGACCTGCACGAACTAACGCTGTGAAGAGATATAACGTCGGAAAGCTACAATCGCAAGAGATTGATAAATCCAAAACGAAGCCCATTCGATGAAGAATGCAGGCAGACAAATGCAGCCAAAAAGAAGTACGACAAATGCTGATGCAAAAACGAACGAGGGCTGCTTACGATCAGTATAACGAGATTTACAAGGAAAAGCACCGAATTCTCAAAAAGAAAAAGAAGCAACATGAGAAGCGTTCGTTTGAGGAAATTGAGAGATGTCATGACAGGAAAGAGATTCGGAAATTTTACTAAAAGGTAAAAAGATCCTGCCAGGGTGGCATGCCCCGAACTCAAGCCTGTAACGGCCAGCAAGGAAACATAGTAGTAGAGTCACAGCTTGCCATATGCAAACATAAATCAAATAAGATTGCAAGTGCAGATGGCCTTGATGCCGAACTTTTCAAGGCAGCAGGAGACCAGTTGGAAAGGAGCATGCACCAGCATTTTATGGTCGGAAAAAGGTATGCCCGATGAATGGAACCTCAGTATCGTATGCCCGATCCTAAAGAAGGGAAACCATTTCGCCAATTATAGAGGGATAAGCCTCCTTAACGTCGCTTATAAGATCTTGTCTGCTGTAATATGTGAACGTCTGAAACCCCACGTCAACAACTTGATAGGTCATTATCAATGGGGTTTTAGACCAGAGAAGTCCACAATAGACCAAATTTTCACATTACGGCAGATCTTGGAAAAAACCCGAGAATATTATATCGATATTCACCGTCTCTTTATCGATTTTAAGGCCGCGTGCGACAGTATTTACAGAGACGAGCTGTAAATGTCATGCGATTTCTTCAAAATCATACTTGAAAAGATTATACAAAACTCAAACGTCAACACCAGAGGAACAATCTTTCAAAAGTCTACACAATTACTCGCCTACGCAGACAATATTGACATAATGGGAAGAAATAAGCGTGATGTCATAGGTGCTTTTGCGAGTATTGAAACAGAAGTGGCAAAATGGGCTTGATGGTTAACGAGGGAAAAACGAAGTATATGCTACCATCAAACAAGGACACAGAACATCGACGAATTGGACGTCACAATAGACATACACAACTTCGAGATAGTACAGGACTTCGTCTACCTAGGATCCGCTGTAGTGACGGACAACAACATCGCATCAGTGCGGAGATCAAACGGAGAATAACTCTTGCCAACCGTTGCTTCTTTGTTGACCTAAAGGCAATCGAGAAACAAAATCCTCTCCAGAAAAACCAAGTCAACCCCGTATAAGACCTTGATCGTCCCAGTCTTGCCTTTACAGCGGGAATGTATGGACCTTATCGAAAGCGGATGAGGAAATCGTCGGCGTCGGTCGTTTCAAAAGAAAAATTCTCCGAATGATCTTTGGTCCCGTTTGCGAAGACAATGTGTGGAGAAGAAGATACAACAACGAGCTGTATGAGCTGTACCGCGACATGGGCATAGCCAGAAGAGTACGCATCGCGAGGCTACGATGGTTGGGCCATGTATAGCGTATGGACCCAAACGCTCCGGCTCAACGGGTTTTCGAAATCATATTGCAGGGGAATCGCGGAAGGGGATGACCTCGTCTTAGGTATCGCAATCAAGTGGAAGAAGACCTCAACCGGCTTCAAAACCCGAAATCGAGATTGTTGGCAAAAGATGTTGGTTGAGGCTCAGATTCACCCCGAACTGTAATGCCCACCTAAGTAAATAAGTGCTCACCGCCCCTATACCCTAGAACTTACGCGCTAAAATTTTGTAAGCTAGCCATTGGCGACCCGCTATCAATATTGGTTGCAATTTGTTGCTCCAACCACCACCAGAACAATTTCGACATTTTCACAATAGCCGTGTTTTATTATCACAATGATCCAGATCGAATCATTCACTTACTTGCATTCAAAAAAAAGCAAAGCGATATCCTGCTTTTTGGATGGATCTTATTTTGTGATCCAACAATTAGTTCTTCAATTTCACACAAGAGGCTATTTCCCATTTGGTATTTTTTCCACTATTTCCAATAACAACAGTATTACCACATTAACTTTTTTGTCTGTGTGAAATGAAATATATTTCAGACAGATTAGATAGAAAGAGAAACTTCATATTAATTTATTTTCAAAACATATATACAAAACAAATATTCGTAAAATTAATAAGAATAAGTGCCAAAAATTTTATATTTGAAAGAACAAAAAAATAACATTGAAGAAAATGTCCGAAGGACAACTCTGCAACTCTTTTATAATGTCATTTTTGAAAGCACGATTTTCACACAGCTACCAACTTGAAATAATAACAAATATGATAATCCAAGCTGTTTTATTATCATGATCCGATCCGGATTGGACGATCGCGATCTGAGACCACAACGCCGGACCGTACTGAACCGAAGGTGCTCTTAAACGTATCCGCCTACGTCGCCATCCGCCTACGACACTGTAACATTGAACCACACAGGGCACCCATAGACAGTCATTGGCCTTATGAGGGCCACGTACCAAATCACTTTCATTCTGCTATCAAGTTGTCTACTGTGAAACAGCCGCCTTGTCAGAGCAAAAGCTCCTCTAGCCCTGGCCAGAGCCGCATCCATATGTTTGTTAAAATATAGATACTGATCTAGCCAGAGGCCGAGGTACTTGACTACTACTTTGCTTGGCAGTGGGCGGGCATGTAGATCAACGATCAGCTTCGATCTTTGGAGCGGTTCTGTACGCAATGAGGTCGTCCCAGTGAAAATGCTAAATAAAATAGGCTTATTCATCACACCATGTTGCGCACCGTTCTGTATCTTAAAACTTCTGGTAGAAGTTACTTATAGCAGTGGTTTACTCATGCGATTCCTGATCAAATCATTACCTGATACTTTTCATACAATAATATACATTCGGAGTCAACAGCAATGAAATACGAATATACAATGCATCACCGCCATACTTTTTGTATGCTTTTGTATTTATATAGCTCACTTAAATGTCGTGAATAAAACATCCTGCCGCCGCTGATTAAAGAAAGTAGCCATCCACAAGAATAGATATTATCATCAAATTAGCAATCACCAAGCTATAAGCTAAATCCCGACACCAAGTACAAAGTTCGGTAAGAGATTATTATTTTTAAATTTCCCCACTGAAACCGTCCGACTATTGCTTACGATAGGCTTACCGTAGTGGACGTCTTAGTTTGAAGCTTTCTTTCTCCCTCTCCATGCCACCAGAGACCGTAAACAAAGCTGCCGATCAACCAGAGCTATCATCTGCTGTTTCTCCGTGCCACAAAGGGGTCGTAGATCAACCAGAGCTATTGCCAACAACCGGCTGCAAAAAACACGACACAACGTTCTTATGATGTTTTCATATCCAAATTATTACGTTCTCCTGCGGAGTTCGACCAGAGAGTTGAATCTGAAAGGAACCAACCATCAAATATTTGACATTCTTATTTTCAAAACCGGGTGAATTGAAATCTGTTGCTGACTGTTAGTTCCTACTTTTTCTATTCTAATGTAGCTATAACCTTCACCCAATGCCCCAGTGCTTTTATTTACATCAGCATAGTTATCAACTTATTCGAGAAAGAATATTAATTTGATTCTTCAACCCCCCTCTGGCAAATTGAAATGTCAAATAAAACTCAAACAAAGATTCGTATATTTGACTTGACTAAGTAAACAATAAAAACCTCAATTCATTTAGGGACCACTACATCACACAAAACTGTTAAAATTCTATCGATCATTGTCCCTGAAAATGGTTCAGAATTTATTTTTTCTTCCACTAAAACACAACCATAGCCAAACGTCGTCGTCGGTTTTAAACTATCAACGAAACGAATTGAATTACTCAAATGACTTTGGATGCACTATACTGACTGCAACTCAATTCCAACATTTTATAGAAGGAATTGAATATACAATCGTCAGTCGGTCGCTGCCATCACGCTTCGTTCGCCGCCAACTCAGACCCTTGGGAAATGCATGTCATTGCAACTAATGGAGCTGGATGTTTGCAAGAGCGAAATATCCATTTTCAGCCAGGAGTATGAAAGGAGAGAATAAAAAAAAGAATCCCACCGACAGATTTCATTGCATATCCACTAACAGTCAGAAATCCAATAACATATTCGTGAATCATTCCCAAAAGGAGCTCTACTGCATTGCACTGCACGGCACTGCTATAGCTGCAAAACATATTGCCTTTGCTAGTTTGTAATTTGATTTTTTGCGTTTTGACAAGAAACGAATTAAATTGACATGCAATTTGCTTCAAATGTTGTTGAAAAACCTGCACATGACGGTCTAGGAACGATATTCTTTTTGGAGCAATAGAAAGACAGGTGATCACTTGAACATTTTATTGTAACGTTTCTGTTGAGTTTCCAAGTCAGTGCTTTTGAGTGTCCGCTTAATGCACTAAATTGAGAAACAACCCACTTGCTTACATATATTTTATTCAATGGCATATGGAATTGTGCTTGGAGATATCAAACAGTTTTACTGCAACTGCTAGTAGCAAAAGAAGGGGAAAGTGAATCTGCATTCAATCAAACCCATTAGAAAATTCCAAGGGTAAAAATGCACATAGATAGTGAAAGAAACTGAGTAGCTCCGCTAAAAAAGGAATCCTTACAAAGCTAACACTGAAACTAAAATCCCAGGGCAATCGGCAGAGTTTGGAGTTTCAAGAACGAACAAAAAATAGAGTTGAAAGTTTGAATTGATTTATAAATGGCTCTTCAAATTGAAAGGCGTTTTCAGTAGAAATTACAAAAAATTTTTGAATGATGACATTGAGAAGACACCGAGAACATTTTTCAAGAAGCGTTGTTAAACTATTAAGCAATTCTAAATATAAATAAGAGCTTGCGTATATAAAAGCAAAAGCAATAGAATTAGCATTAAGGCTAGCTAAACAATAAACAGGTATCAAAACATTGTGCAAATTACTCGATGAAGTGGTTGACTCGAATGAACATTAAATTCAATTCAAAAAATACGAACTGACATCATTTCTGAACGTAGAATTGGGTTTAACTAGTGTAGAATGAAGTGCTATTTCCAATTTTAGAAAAGCTAATTGCCATCAATGTTGAGAAATAACTTTATCAAATTGGACGGTCTCTATTAAATTCATTGCCATGAAATGCGTGAAAATGCATGAAATTCTTGATTGGACGTTCGGAATCGGCAGAAAATTGTAGGTCCCTTCCATTCCTCTCACTAGTCAATTGTTGTGAAAAAAACGTTAGGCCTTGGGGCTCCTTGCTCTGTTGAGCTACACCATTTATTTTTTATTTTTTCTATGCTTATGGAAAAGGTTGCCATTCAGACACACACTCGATTAAAATTAACAAAGGCTACTTGGTTATTTATAAACTAGATGAGGGAAAAATCGAGGACAATAACACCGTCAACACAGTTCAGACTAAAGGGATCACATCACAACATATGCAGAAGGAGCCAAGTTATGGCTAATGGACTTCGAAGAGTCACTTCCTACAAGTCAAAGAAATATGGAGGTGAAATGATAAAGCTATAGCAGTGACAAGTTAAAAGAAAGTGACTTACAACGTGTAATATTTTTCAATATACATATATCGTGCAACATGCAAAATCACAAATAAAATAATAAAGCATTTAATTTCAATACGTCTTGGTTCTACGATGACTTTATTCAGACTGATCTCTTTTTCTTAACAAACAGTTTAATACTTAGAGCTTAGCTACTGTTAAAACATCGAATGGATGGGGAAACGAGAGTCTCACATAAAACTGTATAACAAATCATCTGATAGTACAACTAGATGTTGAAATTAAACTGTATCATTATGTTCTTTTTAAGTGAGAGATAACAGATAATATTCCAATATAAGAGTACCTATAAGGTGGTCAGTATTCTTTTAAAGAGCTTAAAATAATTAGGAGTCAGTTGGTAGGCACATTTTAAAAGTCTCTTACAAACGCATGGTCAAAGTGCCCTAGAAATACTACAGGCTAAGAAGCTCAAATCAGAGTGTAGGTGGAACTGCAAAAAAGAAGCGAAGAAGAAGAAAAAAACAGTTCAAAGAAAGGGAAACGATCAAGAGATCCGTTTATTGAAGTTCATTAACGATACTCGAGGACCTCTTACTGTGGATTAAGATAAAACTATTCGTAGTTGGCGACAGTAGTGCCAAGGTCTCCTGAAAGAATTATTCTTTCCTCGGTAGCATTTTCTAGCAGCTGCACCTAATTATATGCCATCACAGTTGCATTAGGTAGTAAGGCGGTTACGGACTTCCAAAGTACTTAGCGATACTATAGGAGATCTTCACAAAGACGTAAAGTATCGATTTTAAATGAAAATACATAAATAAACATTAACATCTCCAAGCTTATAAAAGGCTTCCTGCTGACGAATAAATAAAGGGAAAGGGTACCAATCTGAGGGGTGTTTTTTAGACATGTGGTTTTTAGAGAAATTAAGACGCATACTATTAATGCTATGACCAAAAATTTGCTTTATTATAAAGATTAGGGCTTGCCATTATGTTTTAAATACGATTTCAGGGAAGTGAAGATGTAGAAGATACATGGACCACTTCCCTCAGCCCATGAGGCACAATAAACAATGACTTTTTGTGGATGTAATGACCTCTAAATAACATCTTGTGGATTATCATGACTCCAAATGCGACAACATTGTTTAATAAAGTAACCATTCATCGAAATCGGTGATGGGCATCTCGTTTTGGGCCCATTAACCGAACTTGCCACGCACTTGATGGTCGTTCGGTTTCAGTTCAGCAAACCAAGATCTTTCATTGAAATCTTCCATAAAGTTTAAGATGCGTGCGATTGCGGATGGACTCATTCGAGTCTTCTTCGATACTCTGCTCCACAGCAGCTATGGCTATGATTCCTCGAATTACTCTGCTGGGTGATTATGTCGATCGAAACAAGGCGCAGTGGCCGATGCGTAGCTCGAACTGAACTTAGTTTATAAATTTGCATGCGTTGATCCGAAGTAAGTCTATTTATTACAAATTTAGTGAGAGTTGTCAAGAAACCAACTCCGAAAAAGGAATCCCACATTGAAAACCACACGTCTAATTAAACAACCTTTACATGGATTTGTGATGTGGTATTGAATAACCGACTGTCAAAAATAATAAAACTTTCTGATTACGATTGCGGATTTGAAACGGGTAAGTAAACAACAGAAAACAGATACAATCCAAAGCATAATGATCCTAATGAAAGGATTTGGACGCTGATTTCGACTAAGTTGACAGGTCCCAACAACAACCACAATATTGAAAATGGGTGGCCCTCAGACAACGTGGAATTTCAGATCCCAATGGGTGGATGATCAAGAAAATATATGAAGGAGCAATGAAAAAATCATAATGTCCAACTGGAATCTTAAAAGAATCCCAAGTTGCAGTAGGTACACACCAAAGAAGAGACTAGAGTTATGTGCCCGTCATTACAGTCCTTGACTACCTATAAAAAGCAACGTTTAAACAGATTCTCAAATAAACAAAAACGAAATTCAGACCGGGAGGATCACTAGTGTGAAGCAGATTACGATTTAACCATCGTTTGAAAATATGCTTTCCGAGTGTGAAAAGCTAAATATGTGGGATCTATGATCAATTGTGAAGAAACTTGTGATGACGACATCACTAATCGAATAAGCCAAAGTTTTTCTAACTGGCTGACGAATTTATAATCAAAATACGCTTCCTAAAACACTCTTTCAATCCTTTCTTTCTTACTTTTTCTACAAATATTCAAAAATAATTTGGCTATAGTTTCATTTAGATTCCTGAGGCCATCTAAATTTAGCTTCTGCTGTTGACTCAAGTTCAAAAGTAAATTCGTTTTGACATTTTTCATTTTTTAACACTAAATCGAGTTTATTTAAACGATGCTTTTCTTCCTATTAAGCTTCGCTTCAGTACTTGGAACTAATTTATTCGTAGCATAAGACAGCAAAATTATAACATTTTGTAATTATTCAGTTTATTATAAAATTACAAATAACTAAACTTCTTTAAAGCTAAGTTTTCGCCTAGTTTCTGAGCTCAGTTGACACTTCAAAAACCTTTCGGATAGTCGCTTGCAGACTTTCCTCTGACGAGTATGTCTGCCTTTTATTAAGAGGTTCGAGATTCGACTTCCAGAAACATCAAGAAAAAAGTTTTTCTGCGGTTATCGCCCTTCGCGAGGAATTGGCAAGTTCTCCGGCAGTAATTTTACTGCCATAAAAAGCGCTTTTTCGATTAGCCGTTCGGATTCTGCAGAGTATTTTTCTTCAAATTCCATCAACAGCCATGGTTGTGAGAAAAGCGCTAGGCCCTGGGAGTCCCCGCTCTGTTGCATCACCCTATGAACTTATCTAATTTGCATCGTAAATATGTGATTTTTACAAGAAGAGATTCCCAATATACCTCATTGTGGGTCGTTAATGAATCACAGCCATTCTCGTCCTGTATTTAGGGTTCAGTGAAAAAATTGAATTTTCAACATAGTTTTTTCTTTTCGACTCCTGTTTTGCAAAAGTTCTCTCACCCTGAAATCTGTCATTGCAACTATAAACTTCTGACAACTTTTGAAAGATTTAATGGGATAACACTCATATTTATTTTTTTCTTATGCTCAATGTGTCGGTAGGTGCTGACATTTTCGTTTCAAACGGGTACACATAAGATGGGTAAGCTTATCTTGGCTATCTACATCCTTATTGGGCTGTCACTATCCACTTTGATCGACACTTTCACAGTTGCTGCATCGTACCTTCGTCATGAAACTGACACATTAACCATATTGAAATGCTTAAAGGAATTTAATTGATTAAGGAATTTGTACCAAACCTTGAAATTGTAACAACATTCCCCTTTCCCTGCAAATTCCTCAGCCCTCCAAAATAAAATGGCATTAATCTTCATCCTGAACCAAAAATTAAACAATTTTCAGCTATCAGATAATCTGTAAACTAATTTACGAAAGCTTTGAAATCGGTGGCACTCCTTTGTAAAAGACATTCACCCAACCTTATACATGGACACACCCAAATGCCTGTCATCACCTCCGAATATCACTTAACCTACCCGTAAGCAAGGCCACCCAACATTCTGCTTTCTAAATTTAAAGCCAGTAATCCTTGTTGTTTACCCCCCGGCGAGTGTGTTCCTGTCTGTGTGTCTCTCATTTCCCATGTGTCTTTCCACTCGAGATACAAAAAAACAAGGAAAAAAAAAATCAAGGTCTTCGCGTCCTGCCCCAGTGCCGAGGCTATAATTTTTAATCTCTTTCAATTTCTCTGTCTTGGTCTTGTAGTGTAGCAATGTAAATGTAACGTGCTCAGGATGCGAGGATGGTATGGTTGGGAACACGCGTTTTTGCTTTATACCACCATCCACCACCCTCATCATCCGTACAGTCTTGGCTTAGAGGTGATGGCAAATTACGATTTAAAATTAAATGTAATGGCACTGCAATGACGTGTCGACGATTCATGGCCAACGCCTTCAGCAGACATCAGTGGCAGAAGGAACGTTATAGCCGGATGTTGTGGTGGGTACTGCCTGTCGCCGCCATGGAGTGAACCACGTAGTTAGGAAGCTTCAAAGGGATGCTCATGGTTGTTTGGGTGGCAGTTCAAGCTAACAAATCGTTTGCTGGCTATGCTGTTTTATACAAATGGTGATAGTTCACAGATTGAAAATACATAATGAAAAGATAAAGCGCACAGCTTGGTTGGTGCTTGTTGCTTGGTGTATTTGCATAGAACATTCATACGCCACTTTGCATGATGCCATTTAATACAGAGTGTTTCCAAGGAATCTTTATAAAGCCATTTCCTGAAATCTAAAGTGTGGAAATTTCTACGATTGCAATACACGCCCTTGTTGGGTTGAACTAAAAAATGAGTAAAACAGTAAAGTGGTAGTAGAAGGAGCATACCATTGAAGACTACATGTCCAGAGAAATTCGAGTCACGTTGCTGAGAAGACCCTAGCACCCCCATCCTTGATCTGGTGACTAGCTGCGGTTGTTGAATATTGGATTAAGCTTCCCACCAGAAAACAAAACACGTGCTGAGTAGAAACTTGGGTAGAGGCACTACTATTCTATCTTTTTGCTTAGAATCGTTTTCCAGGAATTTGGGACGCAATAGCAAGTGGGTGATTGGCAATTTCACAGGAAGCGATTGTAAAATAGACCAGCTAACAGTTAACATGTATTTCTGTTTTCCACAAAAAAAAATAAAATAAAACCTTGGGAGTCGTTAAGCAATAATTCTTCGTTTTGCTCGAGTTGTAGTCATTTTTAGAAAACATCTTGTCCAAATGGGAATTCTTCGTTGAGGGTATGAGACATGCTTCTGAGAGTAATTTCCTTTGTTTTCGGGGAATTTAAAAGGTCACACGGTTTTCTTTTCTATTGAAGCTTTGTTGAGCAATCGGTATGTAACGTTAAAACGTAACTTACAAACTCGTTTCGGGATAACCATAACATTATGTTCTTACCACAAATCATTTTGCACAATGAAGGTTTGCTTTACTGAATTCCATCTTAAGGGGGTATTCTGGTGTAGAGGATTGAGTGTCAGGTAATTTTTGAAGTGTCGTAGAAAAAAGCAACCAAAATTTTGAATTGTTTTTTTTTTCAAAGAAAAATTTCAAATAAAAAAAAATTTAAAAAGTAAAAATTTAATAAAAAGTAGTAGCTGATGAAGTGGAGAGTCTTGGTGCGTGACTATACCAGAGATTTGTCGAGTTCTACTGGACCGATTCAGCTGAAAAAATTTGAAAATCTTCTTTATAGACTATTCTATAACTGGATTTACTTTCTTAAATCTCATTACTATTTTCATAAAAATCGAAATTGTCCAAAAAAGTGTAAGAAATGGGTTTTTTCAGACAGTTGCCTCTTTTTCGACTTTTCCCCAGTTCCAAATATAGCAACATTATTCCAGATTAATAATCTTTTCTTTTTTAAATTGCAAGAAAGGTTGGAGTCGTGGATGTGGTCAGCTAAAATTTTTTGTATTCTGGAAAAGATAATAAATAACTTATATAAAAAATTTGTACAAAGATAAATAAATAAGGTGGCGTAACAGAGCGAGGAGCCCTAGAGCCTAGCGCATTTCCCACAGCCATTGCCTTGTGAGAGGACCTACAATTTTCTGCCTGTTCCCAACGGCTAATCGAGAAAACGCTTTTCAAGGCATCGACTTTTTAAAAAGAGCACTTGCCAACTCCTCGCGAAAGGTGATTCCTGTGGAAAAACATTTTTACCTCTGTTGCACGAACCTCTGGGTTAACAGGCAGACATGCTAACCATCACGCCATGGGTACGACACTTCAATAATCAAATGAAATTCATGCCTCTATACCAGAATACCTCTAAACAGCCTATATTTTTTTTTATTCTTTATACAAAAAAACTCAACGATAAAAAAACCTTTCATCACAAATATTCTTGAAAATTGGTATGAGCTCTGACTTTTCCAAAGCATCCGATTTAATATGTTATATATGCTGCAAGATTATATAAGCTCAGTGCTTTTGGTTTTCTCACAGTCACAGATAGGATCTGCTCCTATTTAAAAAAAACGTTTCATGAGAGATTCTGTTACAGTTTTTAGACTACCTTCAATGCTCTATCGGGTGTACGGTGTGCCATAGGGCAGTCATCTTAGGCCTCTACTTTTTACTATCGCAATCAGTGACGCTGTTTCGGGCATTCCGCATAGAGAAATTCTTATTTTCGCAGACGATTTGAAGATTTTCAAATCCGTTCAAAATATTTTCTGATCACAAAATTCATCAAAAAGATGTCGATAGCCTGGTAATATTAATAAGAATAGTTTTAGTCCTTACCCCTCCAAGTGCCAAAAAAGCATTGAGGCCTAGGACACCTGTAGGGAACAAAGTTCCTTCTCTCAACAACTGGAAATGGGCCCTACATCATCTGCCTTCCAAAGTTTACAATTAATAATTGGACATGATTAACATTTCTTTAATTAAAAAAATAGTTTACATTATAAAGACCTAAGGAATACTCCGCTGTGTGTTAATCAGAACCAGAAACAGAATTTGATAAAAATGCCCCTCAATTTCCAAATAAAACATAATTGCAATACATTCACATTTTTAATTTTTTAAGTACGTAAATACGATCGAGTATTTCATAAAATTAAATAACAAAATTAAATTATATTTTTCTAGAAGACATATCGAAAGTAAAATGAAAATTTCGTGTCTGAATATCACAAATGAACATATGTACATAAAATGCATACAGAAAGTTGCACAGAAACTAAAATGGTTCTCCTATTATTCTTGGTTTGGTATCAGAAATCAATCTTGTTCTTTAATCATCATCTGTCGTCTGTCGCCGATTGTCTTCGTCTGTAGTCGTCTGTCGTCTGTCGTCTTTCGTATATTTATTTATTATTCTAAAGACAAGCAATTTAATTATTTGAATAACTCTAATGTACTATTCAAACGCGCTAAGAACGCCATCGATAAATTTTTAAAAACATTTATTTTTAAAATGATATCTAAACAAATAGCTAAATAGCTTACAACAGTGACTCAAAGGTTCTCGCAAACCATAAAAATTTCTGTGCAGAATTTCAAATAGTAGTGGCCTAGTTTTATGGCTTAGGAGGAGCAAACAATTTTCAAAATACCCTCAATTTTATTGGTGAGTTGAAATCAAAGGCAGCGTCTTATTTGAATTAACGGCTATTCAATTAAGTTATATTATTTAATTTTTTTTTACTTAAATTGCAAAATAAAATAATCCAATACCAAAGCGATTTTGCTTTCGCTGAGAATTTCTGTCGTCGCTAGAGAAAAATCACTTTTGTTGTCTAACTTCATTTATGCATATACATAATGAAATTTTCCATTTACGCTAAATTATTTGAAAACCAAATAAGACCTTGATGGCTTTACAATTTCCATTATTTCAGGCGTCAAGAAAATAAACATTAGAATCCAATACTACGGACACAATTTTTCGTACACATACACGAGGTAATCAAATTTTGAGCTTTGCGTTTTATCCTACACTCTTAACGTACTCCCGAAGCTTGCGTTTCTATTGCGTTCAACAAACAATAGGGCTGTTTTTTTGG
The DNA here is from genome assembly GCA_949752695.1 of Melanostoma scalare. Taxonomy (NCBI): domain Eukaryota; kingdom Metazoa; phylum Arthropoda; class Insecta; order Diptera; family Syrphidae; genus Melanostoma; species Melanostoma scalare. The sequence goes on from OX456985.1 coordinate 11,528,817, forward strand.
GAAGAAGTCCGGTACCTTGTATTGTAAATACATGTAAAGCAAAAACAACAAAAGATACAGGGGATAAAAGGATGAGTAAATCTTACAAGGGATAGACAACCAATCAGCCAACCATCAAACATAAAAACGCGAACCGTTTTTTTGGATTTACAATACAAGGTACCGGACTTCTCCCCAAAAAAACAGCCCTATTGTGTTTATGCCTCAAGGAATTCTCATTTGGTGCATTTTTAATCATTGTTATTATTTTAATAAAAAAAATTTAAAAAAATAAAAATTTTGAGAAATCTATTTTCTCTGACACTTGATTTTTTGGTTTGTGTTTATGGGATTTAAGTTTCGTGTAATGGGATTTAATTTGTGAATGCACAGACACAAAAAACATAGACATTTTATGTCGCTTTATTTAAAAAAAAAAAAAAAAAGCTGCGTATTTGATATCTGGTCACTTATTACACAATGTATAAAGCTTTCGTGACCTTGGTGTTCACTTCAATATCAACGCTGAATTTAGTGACCACATAAACTCAATTGTCAGGAAAGCAAACTATATGCTAGGTTTTTAGGCCCAAATTTTTACAGTTGTCTATAAATAGGATACTGTCTACGGAAGCAGTGGCACATGTGCGAGAAAATCAAAAAGTCACGGACTTATCAAACCCGCTTCGTAACAAAGACTTTTAAAGATTTTTTGCGTATAAGCCTCATTATAATCGAAAATACATTGTACTCACCCTGAGCTTTTCGCTACAAGTTCGTAGTTACTGGCAAACACTTATCCGAAAACCTTAATTGTTTTTTCCTGGAAGACAAAAGCTAATAACTATTAAAAGTTATTTTTCAATTAGATTCTTTCGTCTTTTTTCTCCCACAAATGATCGACTACTTATCGACTACATTCATTTGCGTTATCTCTGTTTTTGATATTAAATGAGACTAGCCTGTAGATTTCTTGGAAAGAAAATTATATGAAAGGCTATACAGTGCTTCGTCTGCCGTAGAGCAGAGGATTAACTCTCTGCTGGATGAATTTAACTTTAAAAAAATACGTTATCCGGCTTCGTGTGCTTTAAAGATTACACGTGCACAAGTTAATCTGTTTGGTTATACGTTTACAAAATACAGACTTATAAGGGATCATCAACTTATGAAACTAATGAGAACAATATGAATCGGAAGATAGGTCTCCAAGAATGATATTAGAAGTTGAGAAATGTTGTTTGACCTTTTCAGAGCACACTGGACATGGGAAATCTTATTTTCCCTAACTTTTTGATGTTTTGAGTTTGTGATTACAGAAGTAATCATGAAGTGGGGAATGTCTTGTTCTTTTGAAACTGAAAAGCTGCTCTTTGAGTTCATGAATTCTAAGAAATGGATTATTTGAAATCATAAAAATATATTTAAATAAATAAATATTTTTATTTTTAAATGTAAGTCTTTTCCATTTAATGAGTGTAATGCTTTTGGGCTGATGAATTCCTGGAAAAGTACTAGACGGATAGGTTAGTGCGTTGAACAAATATTGCATATGATAAATTTGTCTCCAATTTTTGAACATTAGAATTTAAAGGCAGGTTTACAAAAGCGTCAATGATTTAATTTAAGAATTCATAACACGAATTTTTAGCAATTATAAATCTGATGAGATTTTCGAGGCCTCCATCGAGTGTTCAGCTGTCATTTGCAATGACTACTAAGAAGTAAGCTTTAAGAAAAAACAATCTTTCAAAAGTCTGTACAATTACTCGCCTACGCAGACGATATTGACGTAATGGGAAGAAGGAAACGGTGATGGTTAGGTTAGGTTAGGTAGAATGGGCTGACGGTTGATCTTAATTCCGTCACACTTAGATCAATGTAGATCCATTGTGATACCCTGACGTATTGTAACGTCCTTGAAACCTATGAATTTATGTCTGGTCAGTATTTAGCCATTTTGTGGCCTTAGTGAAGTTTAACAGACTGCTTCTTGAAGCGTGTGATAAAATTCTTCTAGTTCATTTAAAAAGTAATTGCCTAGAAATTTTTTCCTAATATGGCAGAGTGCTGGGGGTCGATTCTGTAACTGTGAAGCTGTGAAGTGATAAAAATTATTTCATTTCAGTCTTCACAGAGCCTTTTCATTTTATCACTTCACAAAAAAATCTGATGCGATTCCCGAACTCATAATGATAAATCACTCTGACAGTATGTACTAAAAAGTACTAAATGATAAATGTTGTCATTTTTGAGTCAATTTTAACTTTTATTTGTTAAAAAATATTTCAAAACATGTCAGGCATAATTATTCAGTTGGTATTTAACAATAGGGCCGTAGTGAACAAAAGTTATTTCATTACGAAAATGTCTTTTCTTTTGAAGAAGCTATTTTTTATATGTATACATGTAATTATTTGCCCAGGAAGAAAATGAGGATATTGTGGTATTGAAAATACAACTGCGGAGCACTTCATTCAACTCTAACGTTTCTGGTGTAATAATATTTATTATTCGCCCGTCTGTTTCTGTGAGGTCTTTGATTGGTGGACCATTTACGCCTCTTTTGCCGCGTTTTTTCTTCGCGGTGGTGTCGCGGCTTCAAACACTTATTCTGTCCGTTAAGGAAAACATTTACAGTCCTATTTATAAAATTTGCTTAGAACATCCTTAGACAACTGTCCAACTAGACGGTGTCTAAAGAGTTGGACAACCCTTAGCCAATTTCGTATTTATAAATGCATTCCAACAGTTGTCTAAGCAACCCCTCAAACTGTCAACTTCGAATGAAAAACTAACTGGTGGCGTTCATGATGTATCCGTGCAGTACCATTTTTTATGTTTTGATATACAAGTGCAACAACTAAATGGCTCTGAAAGAGTGTGGCGTAGCACTTGAACCAGACCAAAAAAGCAGCTGATTTGACTTTGAGTTACAGCTTTTCCAAGTCTCATAAAACGATGAAATTTGTGCAATTTATAAATTAAATTGTTGAAAGTAGTGTTTTTGCACCTCAAATTACTTATTTTTTCGATCTTAGAGCTCTCAACAGTGTTTTATAACATGTTCAACAAAATTGTTTTTTGCTGTAGCAAATGCCACTTTAGCCATAGTTTAGACAACCAATTTCGATGTCTAAAGTTAGACGTTCCTTAGACAGCGATGAAAGTGTTTATAACTACGATTTGGAGTTGGACACTGTTCTAAGAGCTGTCCAAAGTTAGACATACTTTGGAATGGGATTATAAATACGACTGTTAGTGATGTCTGCCATAATGTTTTTACTTATAAAACTTACACAAGATCTTTCCAATACTCCCTCCATTTTGGTCCTTCTATTAAGGTTCCCCGCCTCCTAAGCTGTTCAACTGAACACTTACAGCCATATTATTGACTCACTTCAAAACTAGTTTTTACATAGAACTAGTTTTCTATAGCTTCCGAGTTTCAAGTTTTGAACAAATCGGTATTATTCAAAAAGAAAATGACATATAAAACCCGAAGTCTAAACTAGTTTTTGATAAAACTAGAAATTCACGAAACTGGAAATATCTAGTTTTAACGACTTCAAAACTAGTTTTGAAGACATTTTGTATTATTCATCAAAGTTAATAGAGATAAAACAAATTTTGAAACGTCATCAAATAATTCGATGGCGCGTAGAATGATATTCTACGAATTGGGGCTCAAAAACTTTTTGGAAAACGAAAATTGGCTCTTTGAAGATTTTTTCGATCCCGATAAAGATGAGACAGAGTGCAGACGTCCATACTCACTGTGAAAATATGCCGTCGTGGAAAGAAACCAAGTATGTGGAGAGTGCACTGAATCGCAAGAAAGTTTATTGAACCGAAGTAAAAATTCAGCACAAGATGAGGTACTGCAACACTTCCGTATTGAAGCACGATGTTATTGAACGAAAAATAAAGAACTACAATACATTTAAATTGCATTTGTATTTTTATGTACATTATATATTATGTGTATTATATGAACATATGTTTATGTATATATGTCTTGGGCAAGGAATTTGGGGTATCTGACCCAAAACCATCTAAGCCAGAAACGGAAACTCATAAGGCATCCGCCAGCTCTAATATAGGGCCTGTCACTTCAAACAGCATTTTATCATCCTTGACAGGACGGGTACCGCCCCCCGCTGTTATCATATTATACCGTTCCCGTGCGTTATTTTTCCGCAAATGCATCAAAATAAATTTGAAGCGTCCTTGAAGGGCGGATATGTTTCGTGGTGGGTGCATCTAATATGGGACACAAAGAGATAATATTTCTGTTGGATCAGGTCAATGTGTATGCGAACTTACCGAATTGAACAATGATTGGACAGTTATCCATTGAATGTCTTTTTTTGTGGTAGTCGCTTTGTTTGTCTCCTTGGACAAAATACCACTTTTAACATGAAATAAACATAGCGATTCAAGGGTTTCCATTTCTGCTTGGGTCCATTTCTCACTTTTAGTTTTCTTTACTTTATTGAAATTGCCTTCAATCGAGATGAGCTTCTGTGGTCGACCCATATCTTCGTATCCTTATACGAAATAGAGGATTAAAAAAGATTGTGTACTAAAACTGGTAGACACAATACCTACATTTCTTTTATTTTTATATATTTCTCGTTCAAGATGCAAATAATACTCGTGCAAACAATCAATTTGAAAATTACAGATTTTTTTTCTTTTTTTGAATTTTCTTTTTTGCTGTCAAAATCACAGCAGCTACTTTAATAAAACTAGTTCTGTTACTCAAAACGAGAAACGATTTTCAAAACTCGAACGAGTTTTTTCTTCAGAAATGAATAATGCCAATTTTATTTTAGAGCTAGTTTTGATTATTTTTTGCAAAACTTGAAACGAAACTAGTTTCACCTGAAACTAGTTTCATTTCTAGTTTTACAAATTCTCAATAATATGGCTGTTAGTTCCGTCCACTCGTTTGAACGAAAAGGTGAGCCGTTAACAGTTATAAGACTGCAAATGGAATTGTTTTGAATCGTAGTTAAGGATTATTTTAAATTATCTTATATTATGTACTTACTTGTCATTTGCCAAATCTTGCATTTGCTCCAAAAAAAAAAAAAAAAACAATTAAAAACTGTTTTTGGGTTATTGAAGCCCTTTGCCCTCTTTTTTTTAATTTTCATTTTCAAATTTAAGCTTCACTGACAAATTCTTTTGTGATAAATAATTTATCATGTGAAGAAATTTTGACATTTTTTTTCATTTTTTCACAGAACGAGAATCGGATTCGCTGTGAAATTTTGATATTTTTTATCACTTCACAGCTTCACAGTTACAGAATCAACCCCCAGGGCATTGACAAAGGAAGTGAGTTGTATCTCATGTTCATTTCGTCATTGCATCCTCTGCATAGGTCATCGGTGCAAAGACCCATTTTCTTTTTGTGATAACCTAGTAGGTTATGTCCAGTTATGATACTGATAAGCATTCGCAATGAAGGTCTATTCAATGATAGCAGCTTTTCAGATTCTTTCTTATTATATTTCGGCCATATTTTCCTGGAAATAACACAGGAATCTAGGCATACCCATCTTTCATTTTTTTTTTTGCGTTATTTTGTTACCAATTATCTGTTTAATTTCACAGGGTGGAATCCTGATTGATTGATCAATGAGAGAAGGGTCAAATGTTGATCCTTTTCTCGCTAGTTCGTCCGCTTTTTCGTTTCCCGGTATACCACTATGACCAGGAACACAGCAGAGTCTAACGTTATGCTGCGTGCCAAGAACCTTTAGCTCTTCGCGACAGCAAGAAACAAGCTTTGATTTGCTAAGAGTGGCAGAGATCGCTTTTATTGCTGCTTGGCTATCAATGAAAAAAGTGATATCAGCATATGATAGCGCCATTATGGACACCTGTTTTGCAGCGTGTGAGACTGCCAAGATCTCGGCTTGGAAGACGCTGCTGTGATTTGGAAGTCTGAATGAACTTGCTGGGTTTAGGCTTTCTGAAAAGAAACCTGCCCCTGTTCCAACTTCCATTTTTGAACCGTCGGTATAGATTGCTATAGACGTTTCGTAAGGTGTTTCATTCTCCCAATCTTGTCTATTGGGGAAGCTAGTTGTGAAGGATTTTTTAAAGTCCAAGTATGGAGTTATGTAATCCGTGCAGATATTGTTATCTGCGTATCTTGATAAAATCTGTGCGTGTCCTATTTGGCTGGTTTTCCAGACATTACATTGGTTTAGTCTAAGTGCACTATTTGCTGCCGCTTCTTGAACGTAGAGATCAAGAGGTGTGAGATTGAGGATTACTTCCAAACTCGCGGTCGGTGTAGTTCTCATTGCACCAGTTACGCAAATACAGGCAGATCTTTGAACTTTGGTTAGGGTTTTTAAATGCGTGGATTTTTCCAACGCCTTCCACCAGACCAAGTTGCCATAAGATAGGATAGGTCTAACAATGGCAGTATACATCCACAGGATGATCTTGGGATTTGGTCTCCAGTTTTTGCCAAAAATCCTGTTGCACGAATACAGTGCTATCATAGATTTCTTATATCTTTCTTGTATATTGGGACTCCAATTTAGTTTTTTGTCTAAGATCACACCCAGGTATCTGGCTTGATTAGAGATTTTAAGAGGGGTCCCATTTAGTCTTGGTAACTCGAAAGTAGGTATTTTTCTTCTATTTGTAAAGAGTACCAGCTCTGTTTTGAGGGGGTTCACTGCAAGGCCGCACTTTTTTGTCCAAGCGCTTACCTTGATTAGTGTATAGTTCAATTGTGCGCTAATAGTGGAAGGGAATTTCCCCGTTGCCAGAAGAGCTAGATCATCGGCATAGGCGACCACTTTTACGCCATCATGTTTGAGAGCTACGAGGATCTCATTCATGACCAGGATCCAGAGCAGGGGTGAGAGGATATCTCCTTGTGGGGTTCCCCTTGACACACACTTTTTCAAGTTTGCACCTCCCAGTTCACTGTGGATCTGACGTTTTGTTAGCATATTCATGATCCAATTTGTAATTGTTTCTTCAACTTCTAGATCATTTAGGGCCTTCTTAATTGCACTGTTTTGTACATTGTTGAAAGCTCCTTCAATGTCCAGGAAGGCTGCCAGAGTGTATTCCTTATCTTGCAGCGTTTTTTCTATGGTTCTTACTACACAGTGAAGTGCTGTTTCCACACTTCTTCCTTTTGTGTAAGCATGTTGAAAGGTGTATATTTCTTCTGTCAGTCAGTCACTGGCGACTTCTCCTTTCGATATTGAGATCGTAAGGCAAAGCCCATAAGCCAGCAGCCGTGACATCTGCTGGCATTTTAGCGTATATCCCCGCTATTTTTTTAATATCTTTATGTGTCCTTTTCATAATTTTCATAGGGGTGGGTCTCACTTAGTTTGCCCAGAACCCTAGCTGGTAGATAATTTTCCGCCCAGGAGCATCCAACCGTAGCCATCCTGCTTTAGGTTCTAGCGTAAGCCCCCTCACCACGGCAAGGTGGAGACCCGTTGAGGAAACGGTGATGTCATAGGTGCTTTTGCGAGCATAGGGTTTGATGGTTAATGAGGGTAAAACGAAGTATATGTTATCATTACACAAGAACACCGAACATCGACGAATTGGACAAAACGTCACAATAGACAGACATTACTTCGAGGTAGTACAGGACTTGGTCTATCTAGGATCCGCTATAGACACGGAATACAACATCAGTGCGGAGATCAAACGGAGAACAAATTTTAACCCTTATTGGGTTTAGAAGGCAATTGAGAAACAAAACCCTCTCCAGAAAACAAAGTCAACCCTTTATAAGACATTTATGGCGCGGAAGTGTAGACTTCATCGAAATGGGATGAGACCAAGGGTTTTGGTGGTTTCGAAAGAAAAATACGCCACGCCGAAGGATCTTTTTCCCTTATGCAAAGACAAGCATGTGGAGAAGAAGAAACAACAACTAGCTGTATGAGCTGTACCGCGACATGGGCATACTTAGAAGAGTATGCATCGCGAGAGAATACGATGGTTGGGTCATGTAGAGCGGATGGACCCAAACGCTCCAGCTTGGCGGGTTTTCGAAAGCACATTGCAGGGAAATCATGGAAGGGGAAGACCTCGTCTTAGGTGGCGCAATCAAGTGGAAGAAGTTCTCAACCGACTGAGAGTGCAAAACTGGAGAGAGATCGCCCGAAATCGAAATTGTTGGCGTAAGATGTTGGTTGAAGCTTCGGCGTTTAGAGTAGCTCCAGATTTACACTCCTTTTTAATGAAAAATGGAAAATGGGAAAGGAGTAAATCTTTCCGCAAAAGGAATGACTCTTTTCGTCAGTAAAAAACGCAATACGTGTTCAATGACATAAACTAATTTGTGTTCGGCACAATCGTTTGCAATAAACGTGATTTTTCTCAAAAAAGAGTGCAAAATCTGGTGGTAATGGTTCAGCTCGTTTTCGTAAACGATTGGCGTTTTTGTCCCAGTGGGAATAGGCAATATAGCTGCGTTCATGGAGAATCATTGAAGGCATATGAGAACGGATATTTGATAGATATTTTAGTTTTTCATACTTTCATTCAATATAACAATTAAAAGCTGATTACTTAGTTTTAGATAGATGCATTTTTGTCAAAGATCATCAAGGATAAAGTCAGCACCTCTCGATTGATTGGCTGGTACTCATCTGACTTCTGAGCAAGCGACTGTTGAGGGAAATTAATCTGAGTGTCGCTTCAGTTAAATACGAGTTTACTTTCATTGGCTTACATTCCTGCGTATCGAGTCCCACTAGATTTTTAGATTTATTAGATTATTTATTAGTTTTCAAACATTATAAGCATTAGGTTTGTGTACAATACAAATAATCAATTTGGACATGGCTTTGCCGTCTGCCGATTGACATAATTTCTATTTTATAAATACATACTTCATATTTTATTAAATTGCATATTTAGTTAGAGTGGATGGGCGTTGTACTATTCGGGTAGGCTCTGATTGGTGTCAACTTGGCGGCGCTCAGATGCTGTAACTTATAGTACACGTCAATTGTGCTTACTATACCTCCAAGCGGTATCCACTGGGACCTGGGATGCTCCGTCCAGAGCTGACCTGCTAAACTAGTAAGTGCGAGTGTTGACAAGGGAATCCGGAACAAAAGAATTGTGATCGGTCAACACTATAATTGCTCTGCGAACTATGACTGACTGCACGAATCTCAGTGGTCTACGAGAGCTTTCGTGTAAATGTTCCAGCGGATGAATTCGAAGGACAGAATCAACGGTGGACTTCAGCAGCCATAAAAGCAGAAAACCCTGAAGGAGCTACTCCAACATATTTGGTTTAAAGGTCTTTTGGGGTCTTTCAATACTAGGACAGGGTATTGAAGTAGAGATGGTGGCGGATGAGCTCCTGGTGAGCCAACGGCAGCACTCACACCCCTGCAGCAGGGTACTGACACTGGATATTCCAGCCCTTTGTGTCCGAAGGGATCCAAAAAGGACCTGGCCCTCCAGGTTGGGGGTTGTGCGTAGGGTTAACTACCCAACCACGTTAAAAAAGGACAGTTCCGAAACAACTAACAGCCTCGGATAACGATAACGATTTCAAAGTTGACGACCCAAGCAAACGAAAAAAGGACAATGACCTCCGGATCTGCACGTGGAACGTAAGGTCTCTTTACGGACTAGGTGCAGCTGGAGAATTAGCGGACGCCCTGGACTGCTGCAAAGCAGACATAACCGCCATCCAAGAAGTGCGATGGAGTGGACCGGGCATAAAGAAGATGAGAAACTGTGACATCTATTATGGCGACTGCTACAGACAAAAGAAACAACGCTTATTTGGGTGCGGATTTGTCGTTAGAGGAAGACTCAGGGATAAGGTGATTAGCCAAAATCCAGTCAATGAGCGTATAATGACCATCCGCATCAGGGCTAAATTCGCCAACATTAGCCTTATATGCGCCCACGCCCCCACAGAAGAGAAAGACGACGATTCCAAAGACTGTTTCTACGAGCTCCTGGAAGAAACGTATGAGCAGTGCCCTAGACACGACGTGAAAATCGTTCTTGGCGATTTTAACGCAAAGCTAGGGAAGGAGGACATCTTTGGAAACACAATCGGTAAGCATAGCCTCCATGACAAAACCTCCGAAAACGGACTGAGGCTAATCGATTTTGCTGCGGGGCTGAATCTTGTTGTAAGTAGTACGCGCTTCCCGCATCTCAAAATTCATAAAGGTACATGGCGATCCCCAGATCAATTAACCGTCAACCAAATTGACCATGTTGCGATCGACGCAAGGCACTCTTCCAGTGTTCTAGATGTCCGAACTTTCCGAGGGGCCAACTTTGACTCGGACCACTACCTTGTTGTAGCCAAGGTACGAATGAGGATATCTTGTTCACGACCAGCGCGAACTAACGCTGTGAAGAGATATGACGTCGGAAAGCTACAATCGCAAGAGATTGTCAATGCCTTTTCTAATCGAGTGTCCCTTCAATTATCCTTGAATCCCATGCCGCCAGCATTAAACATTGAAGACCAGTGGCAGCAATGCCAAGAAGCCATCAGAACCGCTGCCTCTGAGGTTCTGGGTTTCACTCGGCCACCAAAACGAAACCCATGGTTCGATGAAGAATGCAGGCAGGCAAATGCAGCCAAACAAAGAGCACGACAAATGCTTATGCAAACACGAACAAGGGCTGCTTACGATCAGTATAACGAGATTTACAAGGAGAGAAGAAGGGAAGAACACCGACTTCTCAAAAAGAAAAAGAAGCAGCATGAGAAGCGCTCGTTTGAGGAAATAGAGAGGTGCCATGACAGGAACGAGATTCGGAAGTTTTACCAAAAGGTAAAAAGATCCTGCCAGGGTGGCAAACCCCGAACTCAAGCCTGTAAAGACCAGCAGGGAAACATAATTGTAGAGTCACAGTCGCTACTGAGGATTTGGAAAGATCATTTCTGCAGACTGCTTAACGGCGATGAAGACACAAATTCCGCTGTCAGGCAGATTGCCCCATTCAGCTTGGACGATGATCAAGAATGCCGTTCTCCCGACCTAGAAGAGGTTAAGCTTGCCATATGCAAACTTAAATCAAATAAGACTGCAGGTGCAGATGGCCTTGATGCCGAACTTTTCAAGGCAGCTGGAGACCAGTTGGAAAGGAGCATGCACCAGCTGATCTGCATGATATGGTCGAAAGAAAGCATGCCCGATGAATGGAACCTCAGTATCGTATGCCCGATCCTAAAGAAAGGAGACCCTCACAATTGCGCCAATTACAGAGGGATAAGCCTCCTTAACGTCGCTTATAAGATCTTGTCTGCTGTAATATGTGAACGTCTGAAGCCCCACGTCAACAACTTGATAGGTCCTTATCAATGTGGTTTTAGACCAGAGAAGTCCACAATAGACCAAATTTTCACATTACGGCAGATCTTGGAAAAAACCCGAGAACATAATATCGATATTCACCACCTCTTTATCGATTTTAAGGCCGCGTATGACAGTATTTACAGAGACGAGCTGTACAGAGCCATGTCTAGTTTCGGCATCCCTGCAAAGCTCGTACGACTATGCAGGATGACTTTGGAGAATTCACGCTGCTCCGTCAAGGTCGGAAAAGAACTCACCGAGACCTTTGATGTCGAAAAAGGCTTTAGGCAAGGCGACAAACTGTCATGCGATTTCTTCAACATCATACTTGAACAGATTGTAAGAAACTCAAACGTCAACACCAGAGGAACAATCTTTCAAAAGTCTGTACAATTACTCGCCTATGCAGACGATATTGACGTAATGGGAAGAAAAAAGCGTGATGTCATAGGTGCTTTTGCGAGTATTGAAACAGAAGCGGCAAAAATGGGTTTGATGGTTAATGAGGGCAAAACGAAGTATATGCTGTCATCAAACAAGGACACAGAACATCGACGAATTGGACAAAACGTCACAATAGACAGACATAACTTCGAGGTAGTACAGGACTTCGTCTACCTAGGATCCGCTGTAGACACGGAAAACAACATCAGTGCGGAGATCAAACGGAGAATAACTCTTGCCAACCGTTGCTTCTTTGGGTTAAGAAGGCAATTGAGAAACAAAACCCTCTCTAGAAAAACCAAGGTGACCTTGTATAAGACCTTAATCATCCCAGTCCTGCTGTACGGCGCGGAAGCATGGACCTTATCGAAAGCGGATGAGGAAACTCTTGGTCGTTTCGAAAGAAAAATTCTCCGAATGATCTTTGGTCCCGTATGCGAAGACAATGTGTGGAGAAGAAGATACAACAACGAGCTGTATGAGCTGTACCGCGACATGGGCATAGCCAGAAGAGTACGCATCGCGAGGCTACGATGGTTGGGCCATGTAGAGCGGATGGACCCAAACGCTCCGGCTCGTCGGGTTTTCGAAAGCACATTGCAGGGAAATCGCGGAAGGGGAAGACCTCGTCTTAGGTGGCGCAATCAAGTGGATGAAGACCTCAACCGACTTGGAGTGCGAAACTGGAGAGAGCTCGCCCGAGATCGAAATCGTTATAGAAGGATGTTGGTTGAGGCCCAGGTTCACCCCGAACTGTAATGCCCACCTAAGTAAGCATATTTAGTTATTGCTTCCATCGATATTTTCATGTTTTTTTCTTAAAAGTTTTCATTTATAATTTTTTCCCGGTAAGCTAGAGCTATTCTACAATAGTTAGTTAATTTCTTCACATCCACTTCATTTAACAAAAGAAGAATACATTCTTCGTCTAAAAAGTCTTCGCCGAAGTAATATCTTCTTGTCTCTCTTAGTGTTGGGTATTTTCCCAAAAAATGAATAACATCTTCTCGAACTCCTTGGTTACAAATGCTGCATATTACTGGTAGATCCTCCCGGTGTGGTATATAATTGAGTTTGACTAGTTCCACTCTTAGCTTAGCCATCATTGAGATTTGTTGGATGCTATATTCATCTCGGAAGTAGTTTGATTCCTTCAAGTTGTGGTTTAGCACACTATACGTTGCTCTGTGAACCGAGCTTGACGCTTCCCTGAGGAAATCATCCCTGCACATCCAGTCCACCTTCTTGATCAGCCCATAGAGAATAGTCCCACTATCAATTTAAAAACCCTTTCAGTTTTATTTCAATAGCCCACGGAGATTTGCTTATTTAATTTCCGCTCAGCGTTGACTTGTTCTTGTTTTGTATTCAGTGATTCATGACTAATGACGAATAACCAATCGATTTTTGTAGCCTTTTTGATTTGTTGAGATTAAGAGATTCCAAACCTATCCTTCTTTACCTAATGGACTCATAGTTCTTATAAGTCATCTCTTATCAGTAAAACTTTGATAAAATATTACATTGAACATTAACGACCATTACCAGCCCAGCGGCGCGGCGTAATGGTTAGCATTAGCATGTCCACTGCTAACGGGGAGGTTCATGGCTCCAATCCCAATACAAATAAATAAATAGGAAAGTCCTTCCAAGGTTACTCGCTCTGTTGCGCCAACCTATTTAATTACACTGGTCTACGAAATTGGTCTTTTTGATTGTTTCCAAAAGCAAACTATATTACTTTAAAGGTTTTTGCTTCGCTGAATCTAAAAATGACCTTAGAATCTACCTAACAGCTCGCGTTTCTGAGATTCTGATCCCATTTTCCTTTCGAGACTGCACCTAGGCCTCAAACTAATGCATGACCGAGTATTGCAACTTTTGAAGCCAAATATCTCAAAAATTTTATGTAATAGAGCCATTTTGAGACCAGATATGATATGGATTCAGCGGATAGCAAATCATCGGAAAAGCAATGGTTTGTTTTTGGGTCGACATATTTTTCATGTTAAAACAGAGGCTGAAAACTGGATTTCGATCTTGAACGCTTAATACCTCAGAAACGCGAGCTCTTAGGCAGATTCTAAGCTCATATTTAGATTCAGCGAAGCAAAAAACTTTAAAATAATAATATAGTTTGCTTTTGGAAACAGAACCACTGTTGACCAGTGTTATTATTTTACTTATCATTACACTTATCAACTGTAAGCTATATATTCGTAGAGAGAAGACGAATTGTTAACTTTGATGGTTCTTTATTTAATGTATTACATTTTTATCATTTTACTTAGATAAACGTTGCAAATATTCGGTAGTACTATAGCGGATGGATCATTTGATCATTCGCCCCAATAGCAATTAGATGAGCTTAATCTAAGTACTGGAGTAATTTATTAGGCAAATAGTATGCTTATGCACAGGAGCAGTCGTAAGTAAACGAACTGATTTGAAGTAAAAATAACTACACAACACAATCTTAGTTGTTATTCGGAAAAACATAAATTATATAAAAACTCTTTGTTGGGAAACTGACAAACCAATTTTGAAATAATTGTAAAAATATTGACTAAGATTTGAGTAGGCGTATCTTTAGATCACTTTTAATTAGTCCTATACATTTTCATTATTTGGCAACAATATTTAAAAATTAAGGATCACTGGTCGAAAACGGTATTGCCACAGAGAGCAAACTATATTATTCTGAAGGATTTTTTTGATCTCAAATCTGGTTTCAGATTGGCTCAGATCTCTTTTTGAAACTTCACATTCGAAAACAAGTTTTTGCTGGAAAAAGTTTTAACGTAAAATTAAACTACTGCTTTTTCAATAATGGTTCTATTACATCAAAATACTGAAATATTTTACTTCAAAAATTTTAAATTACAGTCATTTTGAAGCCTATGTAGAGTCTCGAAATGAAATTTGAATTAGATAAGACATTCTTGAAGGTTCCTTATCTGCTGAATCAGTTACATCGTTTTCCTATCAGTGTCCCTTTCTTCTTTGGTCACTGTTTTTCTAACGGTCCATTGTGATGCGACAGGATATAATTTCACTTTTAACCCCGCTTGAAATACGCTTCAACTGATCTTTCAAGACAAAAAGCTGATCCAAGTAGCATCGTGAAAAACTCCTGCTTAGTTAAACTCTGCCAACTATGGCGTATTCGTTAGCATATCTGCCTGTTAAGCTAAACGTTCGTAGTTCGAATTCCAACAAAAATTAAAATTGTTTTTTCCACGGGTATTACCTTTCGCGTAAAATTGCCAAGTCCTCCGATACGAAATTGATTGCCATGAAAAGTACTTTCTCGATTAGCCGTTCGGGACAGGCAGAAAATTGTAGGTCCCTTCCATTTCCTCACAAATCATGGTTGTGAGAAATACACCAGGTCCCGGGCCAAACGCTCTGTTGCACTACCCTGTGTATGTATAATGTATATATTTGTGTACCAAATAAGAGCTTTAAGTCGTCTCATAGTAAATCTGCTAGTTCTTAAAAAGCTTATCAGCTTAGTCCTCCTTTCTCTTGGCTCTGATGAAATGAAAAGATTTTTAAATTATCTTTAGGCATTTATATGCCTGAGACCATTCTAATCTCTCGATTCCGCCTCTGGTTATAATATGAGTATTCATCCTTTATTAACACATCATTTTTGAATCACGAATTACATTTCAAAAAACACAAATGGAATCTCAAAAGACACAAAAACAGTTCTTAGCGACGGAAAAAAGCCTAAAAACAAGTGCTTATCGTATCTTTTAAAATGAAACCGTTACCACAGAAAACAATTTGAAACGTCTGAAAGATCATAAACCCTCAAGGCACACATAAGTTTCTACTTTCGATGCAAAACAACTCGGGAAGTAATTCCAAGTACTCGGATAATGATCTCAAACGAATACAATGGAAAGTTTTACAAAAGTTAAGAGACTCATTATATATGTATATTGTACAATGTACAACCACAACAGTAGCAGCATCAGCAAATGACAGCAACATAACACAAAGCAATTTGCTGTCGATATTATCCTCATCCTTAGCAAATCGTAAAGATTCTGTCTACATTATCCAGAACAACTGAATCTCTAGGCGATATCTCATTCTCACAGAAATTTCATTTGAATGAATTTAGGGAACACGAAGGGAGGGCTGAGCTTGAGGCTATTTTCAATAAAATCTCTTACACTAAGCTTTTAGTGTATGGTGACCAGAGTTGTTATATTTTTTGTTCTATCAAACTTGCATTTTAAAACAGATGAATGAAGTATTAGTGTAGATGTTACTAATCTCTGTTAAAGGTCAAGCCTTTGAAGAAATATCCCCAGTTCTCGAAACATCATAGTTTGGGTAAATATTTTGAATAAATGGAAAGACCCTATTTAGTATTTTAAAATAAATATCCTGGTCTGTCGACAGAGTCCTTTACAATCTACTACAAAGGAAGGTAGAGTTCCCGAAAAGCAACCTCAAATATTCACCAAAATAAGACAACAAATTTAGTTTATAACAGCCCTGGCTAAGAGACTCCATATCATCACGCAATTGATTTCAGTCTCCATTCCCTCCTCCGACACTGATACAAGCAAATGAAGGTGATTTACACTCAAAGGGATGAAGTGCTAACACTATCTCTTCCTTACAGTTCTTCACATGCATTCGAATGCAGATTAAATTTCATACCCTACACTTAGTCGGATTTAACATTTCTGATTTTAGTTGTAGTGAGTTATATTTACAGTCACAAGGCTTAAAGCCTCAAGTTAATGGTTTCTCCTAAATATTTCCAAAAGAGAATGGGATATTACAATATACAGACATTGTGTCAATAATGGCTGACGCGACGTCTCCCTCGTTTCCGTTCTTTCGTGTTTACCTTGACTTTGATCTAATTTTGTGCAAAAAGGACATTAGGTAGGGCGGTTGGTATTCGCAGCCTCTGGTTTTGTGTGTACAGTTGTTTTTTTCTTCTTCGAAACATGGTCTTGAAGCGTTTACAAATGATGCCATCAATCTTCCCCACACAATTTCGCCGTAAAATCTTTCGAGAGAATGAGAAATGATGCCTAAAGACTAATTTTGAAGAGTTGCTATGTTATGCAGCTTGTTTCGAAACAGCTTTTTGTGCTTGTCCGACGGTCTGTTTCTTCATCTTTAGTTTTTTCAAAACATTTATAAACGAGATAAAGTTTGTGTCCCCTTGGGTGTTTGCTGGTTTGTTTCCGGAAATAGATGTAGTTTTGGAGATGATGTTGCAAAATCGATTTTTTTTTTTTGAGATACAGACAAGGGAATAAGATTGTTTTGGGTAAAAGCTTTAACTATGCTCTTTAAGTTTTTATTTTTTTGTAGGAAAGAAACATAGAATGCATAAATTAGCATACGTAAAAAGGATAATAGTCAAGAGCGGGAGTTAGAAGACGCAGGTGTCTGAAGTTGAATGGAATGTTATTCCCATGGACACGTAACTCTTTTTCGAAAATTAGTTTAGATGGTTCTAAGATTCAACAACCTTAGTTTAAGTTGCCAAAATTTCTATTTTTCGAAAGATAAAAGAAAAAGTTATGAGTTCGCTACCTCCCTTGCCTAATGCTCGGATAAGTTTAAACAGTGTCCTTAAAATAATGTATGTAATTGACTGTGAGTCCGAAGTTGGGCACAGGTTATAACTGATAAGCATTCCTAGCGAAGTGGGGGGTGCGGCTAAATTGTTTTAAGGGAGGAATGTAACTGGCTAATTCACTAGAGCTCTTGTGGAGAAAGCGATAAAAGAGAGTGAGACAGATAAAGTTTCGACGATGTTCAAGAGAGTCGAGCCCAGTTCACACTGTACAATTAGTTGGACAGACTTTGGATTGAACGACTAATGCTTGATAGTGTGAACCCTCAGACGACCGCTTGACCAACTTGATGGATGTTTTCAAATGATTTTGAAAATCTAGAAGTTGGACGGAGTGGAAGAGTACGTGACATAAAGTTGGACGACAAGCTTGATAGTCAGAACGCAAACTACATCCGACCATCCAATATCTGTCAAACGAAGTCTGTCCAACTAATTGTATAGTGTGAACTCGGCTATTGAACAGTCATGTGTCACATATCAATCTTAACGCGAACGAAACGATAAAATTGTGAAATAAATTAAAAGGTCCATTCAGCGAAACCACCCATATCCGATTCTCACAAATCACATAAGTGCATATAAGACATAAGTTTTTCTTACCCATCAGAGTTTGACGAATGGAATCCGCAACTCATAAACTTGTCCGACTTATGTACATACCTACTTACCATCATATTAAATGCCATTAAACTAATGACAGCCACAGGATGGTTTCTCAGCTGGTGAATAATTAATATTATTTTATTGGCTCTTTGGATCCTTTCTCACAAGAACAAACCATTAAAAATCTAATTGCTCTCATGTTTATCGTTATTCAACCGCTAAATATCGCTAACATAGCAGGCTGTGTATTCCATTTACAATAATTGAAAGCGGAACTCTTTAGGGACATTTCCACATTGAGGTTCTGTTGCTAAGGATGTGAAGATGATGACTGTGTTGTTATGATGATCATTCAACATGGCATGGACCCACTAAGCATTATTTATTCAACAAGAAGAAGCAAAAAAGAAAAAAGAACGAAAACGAATGAAACACAAAAATTTCCATTAGTGACAAATGGATTCCGTTTTCTTATGCTAGCATTCCAGTTGACGTACATATGTACATATGTGAGGATTCTTAGTGAAGTGGGATTTGGCTGTTTTTGAAAATAAGAAGTGTTTTAACTAAGTTTTTGGTAACGATTCATCACTTCCAATCAATCAAAATAAATGGACAGAGAGAATAGCTTTTTTCATTTGGGGTTGAGAGGTTAAATGTCAAATACAACAATTGTAGGTGATGGCAATGCACAGTTCAGTGCACATATGATTTGACACATCAAGTAATACCACCGAAGTTTTTCTCATAAAAATGAGAGAGTTGGACGCTGATGATAAAATTCACTTTACATTTGTGAGATTCATCAACTCAACCACCACCTTTCGATCATTTAGTACCAGTTGTTTGCAGACCTGGGGCTGAATAACCATATCAGTGATCGAGTTAGTGATTAAGTGTGCGAACATTCTTCTAAATTTGCTCTTAATTACATAATATAAGTCAGCTGTCCAGTTATTTTATTGAATACCGCTCAGTTAAAGATGAGAGAATGTTAAATTATGGGATAAGATGGGTCGATACGGTGAGTTTAAATATCAAGTTCACATAATTGCCTGACTTATTAGTCGATAAGGTGTGTGGTAATGCTTGCCCCGTCTTTTGAGCAGGGAAGTGAAATAAGCACGTATTGAATGAAAATGTTTTTTCTCTTGAAGTTGAACTAACTATTCCATTACCTAAAGGGACCTACAATTTTTTGTCAACTCCGAACGCCTAGTCGAGAAAGTGCTTCTAATGGCATAAAATTTCTATCGGAGAAATTGCCAATTTCAAAAGGTAATACCCATGGAAATAATTTATTTTTCTTGATGTTTCGGGAATTCGAACCTCGAACCTTCCAAGTATTAGGTAGACGCGCTAACCATTACGCTACAAGCACCACTTGATTTATGTAATTCAGTTTAATACCACAGTTTCAAGAAAAATGTGTATAAAATCTAATCATATTGATTAACATTTCTAGAATATGTCAAAAAAAGTCTAAGCCGATATAAGCAAAATACTTTAAGTTATTGTCTTCTTAATCTTCTTACAGCTGCGAGCGTTAAACTTTAAACCGAAACTACTTTTCAAAGTTCGTATTCACTGCCATTTGAAAACTACTTGACCGATTTATTTCAAACTTTGCATACATTTTCTTAATAAAAATATTTCTTCCTACGTTTAATTGATCTTTTAGATCGCTGGTTCCCAACCCATGGGTCGCGACCCAAAATTGGGTCAGCAAGCCATTTTCGGTGGGTCGCGAGCACAAACTGACATTCTGAAAAAAAAATCTTATAATTTGCAAAAAAAAAAAAAATATATATATATTTTTTTTAAAATAAATCTTACGCTGGCATATTTGTTGTGTGTTGTGTCGCAATCGCTTGTGTGTATTTCTTAAGAGAGCAAACACATTTGTCTCATATAGTATACAGACAAGTTGCAACACAACACAAAACACCTGAACAAACAGTGTGTTCCCTGTTTTAAGTATAATAATTTGAATACCGCTAATAAAACAATAACAGCCGTATTTTTAATCGCATAATAAACTCCGCAAAACTTTAAAATACGCTTATTCATTAAATAAAACAAAAATCTTATTTATAATCATTTTTTCAGTGAATAAGGGCTGAATTGCTTAAACGCCGATATGCGTGTCTTAAGTGTGTTTTAGCGCAAAAATATCATTTGATTCTGAGTATTGAGTTGTCATTCAGTGGTTTACTTACAACTTTGATAATTTGAAAAATAACTAAAATGGAAATGTACTCAAATTATATTAACTTTATACATAATTTGGATGTAGTAAATGTGTTTTCAATTGAAAGAAAAATGCTGTGTTCTCTTTTTTTGTAAATTGGTTTCTTAAAGTTTTCCAGTTTTTGATTTTCCCTTTTTGGACAAAAGAACAAGAAATTAAAACCAAAGAATTGTATATTTTTAAAGCTAAAGAGATAATAGGTACAAATGATCTTCCGGTGTTTGGTTCCGAGCAAATTCGCAAAGCAAATTAACTAACTTTGCGTCGTGTATCGATATCATGCACTAAACAGCCCTGTTGGGCTTAGAACTACGCCGCGTCGTGTGGGTCGAAGATAACATTCATCGCCTATGTATATGTACTGTAGAGAGTGTCTGAGCCAAATACATTTGGGTGTCCTTTGTTATTTGTAAAAAAAAACATTACACAATAAAAAGTGTTTAACTGTTGAAAATTTATTTACTTTTTATTCCTAAGAAGGCAATAGACATCGAATGTTCCATAGCTAAAAAAAATATAAACAAAAACAAATTTCTGTAGTCAGTTTTAACCATTGAGAAACCAAATTAGGGAGTTTCTTTATGATTTTGACATAAGGTATGAATAACTATAATGGCTGATGAAAAGGATTATAAATAAGGACTTCTTATTTATAAAGTCTTAATAAGTTCTTATTCACTGCATAACTATTGTGCGTTTTAAGCGTGCTATAGCGAAATCTAATAAATACGGCTGTAAGTGTTGGTGTTTTTTCTATCTTCAAACTGCAATTAGGTATGTCTATGTATGTGCCAATGTACCGAGTCAATGATGTCATTTTCATCGACTTTGTTTTTTTTTTTTGTAAGTAATCGTCATGAGGCAAAAATCGCTTAGACACATCGCAAAACACATACTACCACTAACTAACTGGACATCAATTTCGCTAAATTTGTTCGCGGTGCCGAATTTTTAAACGTTAAAATAGTGTTATCTTTTCCTAGTCGGAGTGTGAAAAAAAAATATATCAAGTAAAAGCTTGGTCGTTGTGTGTTCTTTTTACCTTTTTGTTTTATGAAACCGTTGAACTGTGAAATAAATAAACATTGATAATTTGCGATAGTCAGTTTTGTTGCTGTTTGTTCTTTTATTTAATAAATATTGTGTTTCTATTTGCAAAAATTTGTAAAAACTGTTCAAAAAGGTAAAGCACTGAAACTTTTCCTCTGTTGTAAAAAAATGTTTGACTAGGTATTTATTTTATTAGGAACAATGGCAAAAAGAAAATATTGTGAAGATTACTTAAAACTCGGTTTCACTTCATTGATCTCGAATTGCATCGAAAAGTCTCTATGTGTTCTTTGTAATAAATCGTTTCTTCGAACTAAGAAAAAAAACTCAAATGTTTTTTGAAATGCGAAAAAAACCAATCAGATATAGGGAAAAATTATGACTGGTTGATTTAGGTTGCATGTTTGGCAGATATATTCGAAAAATTCAACAAATTGAACCTTGACATACATATCACTATAATTCAGTTTAAGGATCATTTGCAGTGTTTTGTTGAAAAACTTGAAAACTGGGCATAACATAGCAATTTTTTTTACAAATTCAGCGAGACCCTGGAAGCCAAAAATGAATATGCTAAGGAAGAATTAGAAAACTTTATGATCAATCACCTGACTTATTTAAAACAGGAGATTGCTACATACTTCCAAGATTTGAATAATGCTCAACTCACACCAATCCGAGATCCTTTCTCTACAAATCTAATTGTTTCTGAGATTCCGGATACTCTCCAAAATGAATTTATTGAATTAAGAAATATGTAATTCTTTTGCTGAAGATAATTTCGAAACAACGTCATTGATTGACTTTGTGAGAGAAGTTTGCCCAAAAAACTTTAAAACTGTTAATATCTATCATTCGCTTTTACATATCTTTCCGAAGCTGAATTTTTTTTGAATTTTATAAATATTAAAACCAAACCAAAGAATAAATTGGATGTAAAACACGATATGAGACTGGCCCCGACAACAACACTCCCTAGAATTGATGAATTGGTATCTAAATGTCAATATCAAGTTTATCACTAGGAAACTAACTGCAAATATACCTAATTATTTTTTTTAATTATTATTAATTTTCAAAAAATACGCTATGTATATGTACATATGTATATACATTATACATATACAATTGTATAGAAATATTGTATGTATGTATGACACATTCTCTTTTCAATTGAATAAATTTGGCATTTAGGTTTGTTTTGAAGTTATTGTCATGGCGAACTTTGAGATTAGATATCTAGAAAATTCTTAAGTATGAACCTAATATGTATACGGAAAGGTTTATAATTCAACATTTATTCAAATACATTGGGTCGCAGAATTTTTCCAAAACTCCAATTTGGGTCGCTAGTTCTAAAAGGTTGGGAACCACTGTTTTAGATGAACCTCAAAATGAAAGGAGAGATTATCAGAGAACATTGAGTAGAAGATTTGATAATTATTTAACTAAAACCATTTAGATTTTTCATTTCCGATAATTTCAGGCCAAGTTACAATAAACACCTCAAAAACTTTTCCTTGATGATAAAATTATACAGCACAGTTAAGAGTATTCTCAATATTATACAAAAGGTGCGAACAAAATTAATAAAACCATATCTATACTTGAAAAAAAAAAAAGAAATAAAAATCTCAAGCGTTTTTTTGCGCAGAAAACCAGAGTTCCCACTTATAAGACAGTTATACAAATTCTATTTTTAAAGTCGTGAAACCCAAGTTACCCTTAATTCGTTTGTACAGGAAAAATCTGTTTCTGCTAAGTATGCATGGAAGCCTCGATATCAAAATCTTAAGGCTGAGTAGAAGATTATGATATTCGCTTTTCATCATATGTTTGGTGGTACAGGGTTGCCAAATTCAAAAATATTGAAAAAAAAAAAATTTAATTTAGTATGTACATATTTCAAAGGCTTTAATCGAAAATCTAAAAATGCTATTCTAATAATACATATAAACACTGAAAATTTAATTAATTTTATTTTATTTTTTATTTAAAAAAAATAATTTTTTTTTAAAGTTAACTAGGTACGCTAGTTTTAAGATTTTGCCAGAAGATTTTTTTCTTACAAAAAAATTTAAATAAATCAGCAATACTGTTTTGAATAAATATCAAATTTTTTAAAAAAATTAATAAAAATTTCAAAATTTAAAATTTTATAAATGTTAATATGCAATCCTTCTTAAGTTACTTACGACTCCTTAAATATGAAATTTCGTCAAAAACGTGTCAGTCATTAACGAGAAAGTCGGTTTTGAAAAAAGGGTCCCAACAGTTGTGTAAACAACTTTTTGCAAATTTTTTTTTGCATTATTAGATAGACAATTATAAACTAGTCCTTAACATTAGATTTAGTTGATATCGTTGGAGTCGTTTTCGAGAAAAATAAGTATCATCATGGCAGGTACCGCTATTTAAAAATCTAGAGGCTCAATTCCAAAATTTCTGCCTCACATAGGCTGCCTCTATAGGCTGCCTCACAGACCGTAACTGCAAATTTTGAAAAAAATCGGTTCATCTGTTCAGCATGAAGATCCATATACGGACAGACAGACAGACAGGCAGAATGGTAGGACCCACTTTTTTCGTATTCTCTATCATCGTAATGTTATGCTTAATTGATTCTCATACTTGCCTTATAGTACATATAATCGCAAGTAAAAACGTACCCTATGTTTTGAAATATTTACACAGATAATGAGCGCAATGTTTGGAGGACTTAGAAATCTAGTAGCGAAGGATGAACACACGTAGAACAGTTACTTTCCTTTATTCTTCATTAAGATTTCAGTGTCAAACGGAATGTATTCCAACGTTCATACGTTTTTCAATTAAATCTCTTATCGATGCTTGCTGGTACTGCTGGTAACTTCGGTTCTTTGTTTCAACGCAGAAAATCTCCAACGTTACTATGTTATAAAAGATGGGATAACTCCAATCGCAACATGAAAATGACATTAGTCTCTGGTAGTATTTACGATTGAATTCTGATGACTGCGAACGGACATAATCTCAAATTCCAAACTTCAAATTGAAGTCAAAAACACAAATTAAAGTTTTCGAGCGTCACTATAATTTTTTACGATAGGTCCCAAGGACTTGGAGACGGATTCGTGGTACCTACGAAAGTTTAACAATATCTGTTACAGTGAGAGATTGAAATTCTAAAACTTAGGACGAAATGTTTCACTTTTAGCCATAGACTACAATTTCAGGCAGATGACTTATCTGTTCTTTTCTTTTTAATATCATAAATGAAAGATGTATAGTTGTAAGTATCGCTTAAGAATTTGAATATTTCTTTCACCTGCTGCACAACTAACCAATTCTTTAAGAAAATTGCATGAAAGGAGGACCATCGAGGTGCCGTGACATAAGGCTAAGCGACATAAGGCCAAATTTAAATGTTTGGCCTTATGTCACTTTGCGAAAGCGACATAAGGCCAAATTTTAGGAGTTGGCCTTATGTCACTTTCCCATAGCGTCATAAGGCCAACTTTTTTTTGGGACATAAGGCCAACTGTTCAATTTATTGTTTGTTTATGCCGTTAGGATTGTTATCAACATCTCGCTTTTTACATGTTGCGCTCATTAACATTCTTCTTTTCAATTGTGTAAAAATTAATCTTTTGGACGGCACTTTCATTTTTCGCAAGACAATCATGTAAGCTTACTTCCTCCCTTACTTATATTTGAACAAAACATTTTTCCATTATTAACTTCTTATCATAATTTTGCTTGATGCACGTGATGCATTGTTTTATAAAGGAAGATACAGTTATAATTAAAAATGCGAACGCATACAAACAGAATATTTTTAAGTATCATTAACCGTGTTTCATTGGGAATTTTCATATTCAGTTCACTAATACGCTCAATAAAACGCTGTACTCACTAATGCAACTCTATTCCATAAACTCGATTTACCAGCCATCCCTGTTGTTCAGTTCTGCAAGTGACTAATTTTTATTCACTTATCGTCGTTGTTCACTTAGAGTTGTTGTTTTCCCATGTGCGATGTTCTGCGATGTTTTGCTGAAGTGAATACAGATTCCCAATAAAACTCGGCTATTGATACAAAGAGATATGCTTTCAATTAGTTAAATTTAAAGATATAAGTTAAAAAGCTTTTACAAAACATTCGCCGGGAATTTTTTAAAATATTTTTTCAGTTTTGTTTTCAAATCTTTAGGTTTTCAGCTTAAATTTAACTAATTGAAAGCATTTCTCTTTGTATCAATGATACTTAAAAATATTCTGTATTTATGCACTCGCATTTTTAATTATAACTGTAGGTATCTTCCTTTATAAAACAATGCATCACATGTATTTAATCAGAAATACAATTCATAACAGAGGACTGCACTTTCATTCTTTTGCTGTCCACTTTTATATATTAAAAATCATAATCCAATACTCTTTCCAATTTGCAGACAAATTGTGACGAATACCACCCAAATTTTTTGTTAATTTTAGAAAGTATAAAATCTTTTTTGAATTGTTGTAGATTTGTTTTGACTTAGCGTTTATTTTCATTGGAATGCTTTTATGTTGTTGTTTGTTGTATATGTATATGCCTTTCTTGTTTAATAATAATAAAATTAAATACTTATGAAAATACTTACAATATACACATGAATATTTAACTATTTTTCGTCTTTTGCTTGAAGTTATGGAATATGAACTTTGTTCTTGGAATCCAGGTACAACCACTTCTGAGTTCTGAGTGACATAAGACCATATTGGCCTTATGACGCTTTGGGAAAGTGACATAATGCCAACTCCTAAAATTTGGCCTTATGTCGCTTGGCCTTATGTCACGGCACCGACCATCGAATCTTCACCCTTTTTTTAAGCTGCCTCCATACACCAATCGAAGCTTGTGACTTCAAAGAATCTTACATGTAAGACGATTGCTAACGTTTAATATTCTTAAAAGCATATAAGAACTTGTTACCTGAACTGGTGGTGTCCTTGATAACAGTGGCATGACTTAAAAAGTCTGCCAAAAATTCAAATACATAAACTTTCTTCACAACCGCTTTATAACAATTCAATTCCAACGCTCAATACCAGCAGTGGTGAAATGGACGAACATGTACGAGAAAGCAAATGGCTCACAACTGGCCTGGAAAAAAAAAATTTTTAAAACAGTAAATGAAATGCATTTTTGATTGCTTTTTTGTTATGAAAACCGCTTCCAGCAAAGCATCAAAAAGAAATGTTCACGCAAAAAAAAAGAACAAAAAAATATTTCTTTTCAAAAGTTGTTCGTTTCTTCGGTGTTCTTATTGCCATGCTCCTGCTCTTTACAACAGGTCCTTGCCAAACACGTTGTGTTCGTTCTTTTAATAACTTTTGAAAGTTTTTCCGTTCATATTTTTTTTTATATTTTGCAAATAAACAAATGACCAGCACAACGGTGTGAGCTCGGTGGTATTGGCAAACGGAAAAGACGCATAAAATCAGTTGTGTTTTTCACTTTTTATTGCAGCTGCCCTGTTTTTTCCATAAGTTTAATTAAAGCAATTGCATCACACTGATGGAGAGTGTTTTTTTTTTTTTTTTAGATTTTTTCTTAACGAAGGGTCATTGATAGTTAGGCGACAGAAAATGTCAATGGCGAAAGTATTGGTTACTGTTGGCGAAGTGTCTTGATTTAAAGGATAAAAGTTTTGGGAGAAAATGTAAGAAGAAGCTTTGAGGAGAACAAAAAAATTCAACAAGTGTGCTTGGATACTTTCCGCAAAAGGACGAATACAAACTTTGTTTGATTGTTGTTTATGGCTACGTGCGCAAATAGAACACCGGAACTCTGCACGAGTGAGTTTATTATTTAAGAACTGAAACGAAAAAGTTATTATGAAGCTTGTGCAATTAAATTAAAAGAGATTTATTTCAAAAGAAAATGGCTAAGGAGTCCGGAGGCCATAATAAATAGGTACTTTTTGATGTAGGTGCAGCAAATACACGAAATTAATCTGGGGGAGCTTTCTAAATTCGTCTTGAGGGGGAAAAGTCAAAATTACTCATTTTAAGAAAGTAATTAAGCCAAACGATTGTATTTTATATTGTGCAAAGTCTTTCAATGCAGTGGTGCCTGTGGCGTGTTTGTTGGAATGACTGTTTGCTACTTTGCCGTTTGAGTTCCAGATTTATTCACTAATTCTGCAATGGGTATCGCTTTTCGCGAGGAATCAGGAACATCTTCGAGAGTAGTTAAACTGTCATGAAAAGCACCGTAGTAATCAGCTATAAAATAGGTTTCCTCCATTCATAATAAAGTAAGGCTGAGAGAATTGCGTTGGGCTCTGGGGCTCCAAGACCCTTGAAGAGACGCCTTATTAATTTATTATAATTGAAGAGGTCAAGTTTTTTTGTGTAAGGTCATATCATAAGACCAGATGGAGGATATGAACCTACACACCAGTCTTGGTAGCATCTTGTTGCTCTAAGACTCTCAAAGAAATGGCAGCAATCGCTGCAGTAATAGAGCTATAAAGAGCATAAGTTGCAAATCTAAGTGAAGCAAAGAACTCTTCTCTGTGAAGCTTTTAGGCTTTAATTATGTCAACACAGAATGTCATCTGTTTCCATCAATGAAAGATATTTGCAGAGAAACCCCCTTCTGCAGTGTCATCATCCCATATCTTTATTTCTAGCTAAGGGTGGTTTTGAAACATGGCCTATCTTGACTGACCCAAAGTTATCTCGATGTGTATACTCAGCAGTCTTTTTTGCAAGCAAGACTGCTGCAGGTCTGCAGGTTTCCTATTCGGTTGCTTTTATCGCAAGAAAAAAGCTTCAAATTGATCTCACGTCATGAAATTTTACAAAACGAAAACAGCTGACTGTATTTCGGCTCAGTTTCTAAAAAAGATCAAATAGCGCTGCGGTCTAAGTCATTGTGGAAGAAGTCACGATGAGTTCAGTCTACTGATTGCTAAAGCCAAAGCCAAAGCCAAAGCCAAAGCCAAAGCCAAAGCCAAAGCCAAAGCCAAAGCCAAAGCCAAAGCCAAAGCCAAAGCCAAAGCCAAAGCCAAAGCCAAAGCCAAAGCCAAAGCCAAAGCCAAAGCCAAAGCCAAAGCCAAAGCCAAAGCCAAAGCCAAAGCCAAAGCCAAAGCCAAAGCCAAAGCCAAAGCCAAAGCCAAAGCCAAAGCCAAAGCCAAAGCCAAAGCCAAAGCCAAAGCCAAAGCCAAAGCCAAAGCCAAAGCCAAAGCCAAAGCCAAAGCCAAAGCCAAAGCCAAAGCCAAAGCCAAAGCCAAAGCCAAAGCCAAAGCCAAAGCCAAAGCCAAAGCCAAAGCCAAAGCCAAAGCCAAAGCCAAAGCCAAAGCCAAAGCCAAAGCCAAAGCCAAAGCCAAAGCCAAAGCCAAAGCCAAAGCCAAAGCCAAAGCCAAAGCCAAAGCCAAAGCCAAAGCCAAAGCCAAAGCCAAAGCCAAAGCCAAAGCCAAAGCCAAAGCCAAAGCCAAAGCCAAAGCCAAAGCCAAAGCCAAAGCCAAAGCCAAAGCCAAAGCCAAAGCCAAAGCCAAAGCCAAAGCCAAAGCCAAAGCCAAAGCCAAAGCCAAAGCCAAAGCCAAAGCCAAAGCCAAAGCCAAAGCCAAAGCCAAAGCCAAAGCCAAAGCCAAAGCCAAAGCCAAAGCCAAAGCCAAAGCCAAAGCCAAAGCCAAAGCCAAAGCCAAAGCCAAAGCCAAAGCCAAAGCCAAAGCCAAAGCCAAAGCCAAAGCCAAAGCCAAAGCCAAAGCCAAAGCCAAAGCCAAAGCCAAGGCCAAAGCCAAGGCCAAAGCCAAGGCCAAAGCCAAAGCCAAAGCCAAAGCCAAAGCCAAAGCCAAAGCCAAAGCCAAAGCCAAAGCCAAAGCCAAAGCCAAAGCCAAAGCCAAAGCCAAAGCCAAAGCCAAAGCCAAAGCCAAAGCCAAAGCCAAAGCCAAAGCCAAAGCCAAAGCCAAAGCCAAAGCCAAAGCCAAAGCCAAAGCCAAAGCCAAAGCCAAAGCCAAAGCCAAAGCCAAAGCCAAAGCCAAAGCCAAAGCCAAAGCCAAAGCCAAAGCCAAAGCCAAAGCCAAAGCCAAAGCCAAAGCCAAAGCCAAAGCCAAAGCCAAAGCCAAAGCCAAAGCCAAAGCCAAAGCCAAAGCCAAAGCCAAAGCCAAAGCCAAAGCCAAAGCCAAAGCCAAAGCCAAAGCCAAGTGGTCTCTTTCGTCAGCCTATTCTTCGTATCATGGTCAGCAACTCAGACTTTACGGTTACGCGCTGCTTCAGAGTTTAAGGACAGTTTTGTGATGAAATTTTCCATCACTAAAAAGCCCTCTTAGTTAAAAATATGGTATTTTTGTTTCTGGTTTCCAAGTCTGCACTGAGACGAATCAGTTGTTTGTTTTGAGACTATTTCTAAAATGGAGTGACTAGATTCCAAATCTCAGTATAAATTGAGAATGTGTTGAGGAAATTAGGATTAACCTCAATGTCGCTCAACTCAAACGACATTGGTAGGAAACAATCAGCTAGAAATAAGTCCTCATATTAATGTTGGAAACACCCTATTCGACCATTTATCTAAGGAAACTAAGGAAGCACTGAATTTCGTTGCGGTTAAAGCAAAAGCTGTCTTCACATTATTGTTCTCTAGAAAACAACTTTATTCTGTGTGTTTAAGAAGTTCGTGAACATTCGAAAACAAAAACTATTTTAAACAAAGAGAGCACA
Organism: Melanostoma scalare; assembly: GCA_949752695.1. Taxonomy (NCBI): domain Eukaryota; kingdom Metazoa; phylum Arthropoda; class Insecta; order Diptera; family Syrphidae; genus Melanostoma; species Melanostoma scalare. Next base: position 11,558,815 of record OX456985.1, read on the forward strand.
GCTCCTCTCAGTAAAAACTGAAGTGAAATAAACAAAAATTTGTCCAACAAACAACAGAATAAACATAAGCGGTAAAAAGACCCTTTCACTTTACAGTCTGCTGCATTCACCGTCTTAGTCAACACACTCTTGTACCTACACCTAAATCCCTCATAAAGGAAAAACCAGCAATATTAATACAAGTTAACCGAGTTAAAGCCAAAAGATTTAATAACTTTGGTTGGCTTTGACTACTAACAATAAGGATCCTTCAACCACAATAATAAAAACGTAATAACTCCAAATGAATAAAGCCAAAATCTCAAGCCACACACTACCATCTCAAGCATTCAAAGGGCACGACAAAGAAGTCCTTGAGTTTTCTTCACCACCTACATCCTGTGTGAATTTATTTGAAGTAGGTAGGGTACATAACACACAATGTAGGATGGATTGTATTTGTAATACATTGTGTAGTCTTGCAATGGCATTTACGGTGACTATTTATCAATACATTTTCAGGGTACCAAAAGGTTGTTTCTAGGGAATCAAAACCTCACTTCCCACCCAAATACTAGAATTTAATTGAATTGTTTTTGGGGGCGACTTGACGTGACGTGTGGTGTAGTCTTGGAAAAAGTAGTAATTTCGAATTCATTGCGAAAACAACTGATCCAAAGAAAAAATTCAATACGAGTCGATATGCATTAGCATCACACTCGCCTCTGTTCCAGCAATCAATAAAATTAACGACTCTGTAAGCTCTTTTCCAGAAGTGTTCAGAAAATGAAAAAACTCACACGACCAAACGACGAAAAAAAAAAAACAATGTCTCAGAGAAAGTGTTGGAAACTTATTCTGTTGAATGTTGAATGGGCATCAAGATGGTAGAACTGTTCAAATAGTTGGCTCTTCAGCTCGAGGTCGCTTAACCGGCTGGTTGGATGGATATGATGGCTTGACTGGGCATCTGGCGCTTAGATGAAGTTAATCAAAGAAAAAAATATCAAAATAGAGGTAATAATCCCTGCAATAGCACACAAAAGACGGCCAACGGCAGCAGTCGATGAAACGAACGAGCCTGAAAGAGAGTTTGATGGACGTTACGCTCGTATGACCTCATGGAATAGTATATAGGTGCCATAAAAGAAAAGTGAATCTATTCCTATTCCACAGCTGATAGGGTAAACTATATTTTTCTTCTCTTAGATTTTTTTTTTGTTCTTTTCTTCCTTCTACTGCTAGCTAGTCTTTTGTGAGCAAGGAACTACTACTTTGCGAAGGACTTCTGTAAGTAGATTATAAAGTGGGTTTCCTTTGAAGCGTGAAATATGGTATGCACATGGAATGTGTATACGTATGTGTCCATGGGTACAAGAAATTTGAATAAATAAGTAGTTTTTGGGAGCTAAGAGGAAACTTTGAAGGCGAATTGTATTTTGAAGTTTGTCTTGCATAAGCGATTGAGGTACTTAATGGATTGAGATATAAAACGAGTTTGGAAACTCTTGGAGAGGGTTGTCGTTAGTGGTTTTTTGAATTGTTGCAAGTGGTTTCTTCTCACAAGGCCACTGATTTACGTTTCTTAAGAGACTGGGCAGCACGTTGTTTGGTATAAGATCGACAATATCTTTTCAACACTTGAAGTTTTTTTCGCCTTAAAAATTCAGAGACCTCGTGACTTTTACGGCGAGTGGCGTTTTATTCGATCTTGGTAGTTGAGGTTTTTGTCATCAGCATCCCGTATTTGTTTTAAAGCTGGCTGGTCAAGCGTCTACCAGCGCTTGGGAACATTCTCAGACTATGTATTTAGTTGTTGCAAAGGAATTGTTTCTCACGGTAAAGCAAAAGTTAAGAAGAAAATTTTCTTCAAGAAAATGAAGCACTTCTTCGTCACGTTGGCGGCGTTCCAGGTGAAGACACGGAGCGAGTTGACACTCCAATTGAACCCTGTAGAACACAGTGAACGTTATGACCAAGGGTTTCCTTATAATCCGCTTTCAATAAGGTCCATGCTTTGGCGTCGAAAAGCAGGACTCGGATAATCAGGGTCTTATGAAGGGTTACCTTGGTTTTACTAGAAAAGGTTTATTCCCCAAATGCCTTCTTAGCCCAAATGAGTAGTGGCTAGTGGTTGACAACAGTAGTTCTAATTTTGATCTTCGCACTGTTATTTTCCGTGTCTATAGCGGATTCTATAGGTAAACGAGGTCATGTGCTACCTCGAAGTTATGTGTGTCTTTTGGGACGTTTCGCTAATTCACGCTTTTTTGAAATTTTAATTTTATGTGGCTCCCTACGCTTTATTTCATTTCCTATGAGCCTGGTATCCTCAGTTCGTAAATTCAATAGTTACAGTGGTCCGTCCCCCTGGTACTCTCAGTATACCAGGTTCCCAGAAACGGAAATAAAGCATAGGGAGGACGACCACAGCAATTATTGAATTTCTAAGCTGAGGATACCAGACCAGCTGGAGTAGTCCTCAACGGGTCTAAGGTCTTTCCCAAGGAAGCTTGAAAACTTGGGCAGCGGCGTGGCGGTCCAACTTCTGGGAATAACCAGTCCGACGAGGCAAATAGATTTAGACACTATTAATTCTTATATTAACTCGTGATATTAGGGACAAGTCTTATGTTTACTTATTTATTTATTTATTTATTTATTTCATTCATCTATCGAGTTTCCTCTTACAGATTGCTTAAAACTATAGTAGTTATATAACTTTATTGCTTTAATTCATATATAAATTTTCATTTAATTGTAATTTAAATACATTCCTTTCAAGACTTAAAACTAAGTTAAAATTTAATTCATTAAATAGCCTCATACTTCTAGTGAAAGGTTCTTTAGATCCATCATCACATCTGTTTAGATGGATATAAAAAAATTTTTTGGTCGAAGATTTCTTCCCGGAACATAGATATTTAAAAGATTTAGCAAACCGGGACATTTAATATGATAAGACAATATATCATAAACAAACATTACACAATTTACAAGGCGACGTTTTTCTAAAGAAGCTAGGCCAATCAATGCACAACTAGTAAATAGCTGGGCATTTCTGGTAAGTTCCATTTTAGTTCTCTTACCAAAAATTTTGTAAATGATTTTTGAATTCTTTCGATTCTATTTTCGGATCCCAAACCACTGATGCATATTCTAAGTGAGGGCGAACCAGTGAAGTATAAACAGCTTTTATTGCATATGGGTTAGAGAATTCACAGCCATTTCTTTTAAGGAATCCTAACATAGAGTTTGCTTTTGCCACAATAAAATCAATATGTAAAGAGAAATTAAGCTTTTCATTACACACTACTCCAAGATCTTTCACTTCAAATAATCTATCTAAAGAAATATTTGTAATGCTATAATGAGATAGAATGGAAGTATGTGATCTGAAGAAGGACAAGTTCTTACACTTTTTTATATTGAGTGATATATAGTTATCTTTACACCATTCAACTACTTTATTAATATCACTTTGAAGATTAAGACAATCATTACTACTTTTTATAGTTGAAAACATTTTGAAATCATCTGCAAATAATAACCCCGTCGTATATTGCAAAACTAGCGGTAGATCATTTACATAAATCAAGAAAAACAAAGGTCCAAGTGGCTGCCTTGGGGAACACCGGATGACGTAGTTATTACTTTTGAAACACAGTCTTGAACTTTGACACTTTCTTTTCTATTAAATAAATAGCTGGAAATCCACTTAAGGAAATTTGAGTGAAATCCAAAGTGAAAATTGTTACTTTAAATGATTGATTGAGTCTTCTGGTATTACAGTGGGATTTGTATCCTCTGTAATTGGACGGCACGGAGTCTCGGCACAGGTCGGCGGTTTGGGCGGTCTGGCGTATCTATTCTACTGGTACTAGACTGAGCTCTTCTGACCCCGGCGTGTTCCTGTAAAGAGCTAAGCGTTAATAGTTTAGAACGTTGTCCCGGGTATTTTCTGAAGGAAATTAGCCCTGAACAAACGCTTAGAAATAGAAGAATGAATGGCCACTAGAGCAAAGCCACTGAAACCTTCAAACAAGCGGTTCGAAAATGGAATTGAAGTTCAGGGAAAGATCAGCAGGATCCGATTCCCACCGGCATTTTATCGGAAAATTGGAGTTCAGGAAAAGGTTCACCACGTGTTTCTTACGAAGCGAGTTTGACTGAAATCAAAAATTTAAAACGTCCACGAGTTAAAATGGAATTGACGTTCGGTCCCAATCTCCCAATCGCCTGAGCCGATGCATACACACACGCACCGTGCGTTGCTGTTAAAACAACCAAACATATGCGATTGTGCAATAAGCTCAGCACGGGAGAAATAAATGCAAAGGTCAATGCCAGGATGGCAGCTTACCTACCGCTGCACGTTCGCATTTGTTTTTGAATGGCGAAGGAATTACTTGAGCACACAAAACCCAATAGCGTAACTTCAAGAAGTGTTGGCATTACGAGGTCGCTGCAAAATGTGTGTAATCCTGGATAGTTGCATTGTTAATTTCTCTGCGCGAATGTTATTTCTTGTTTCAGGTCGGACACGTTGATCATCAACGCAAACAATAGGGTGAGCTGTAATCGGTTCGGCGCTGGGTGGGAAAAAGTGTGACGTTTCGTCTCAGGAGGAAGACCAATAACTATTGTCCAAAATCAAGCGTAGGGGGGAGGGGACTACTCTTCTTTTTAGGATTAGGGGGCACAAGTCTGAAACAAAGTTCATTGCATGCGTTTCGTAAAGAGGAGAAGCCTGCTCGCAGGTAAGTAGAGTAATGAATAACTCGTATACGTTTGTTATACTCTTAAGCGCAATAGTAATACATTTGTAGCTGCATCCACTTTTGTTCTGATGACAAGATTTATTTAGGATAAACTTTACCATCTATTTTAAATCAGTTTTAGAACACAACGTCGATTAACTGACCACCTCCATTCGATACACAAAAAGCAGCTCTTTTTCGCGCATTCTGCATAACATTGGCCATTTAGCTTTTCGGGCGTTATACCAGCTATTTCGACTCGTATGTTATCTTTAAGTTCTTCAATTGTCGTTGGCTTGCTAGCATAAACTTTCTTTTTAAATAACCCCAAAGAAAAAAGTCAGGTACAGTTAAATCCGGAGATCGAGGAGGCCACTCCAAATCACCATTTTTCGACACAACGTGTCCCTGAAACTTGCTCTGCAAGAACTGCATCGTAGCGGCTGTGGTGTGACAAGGTGCACCATCTTGCTGGAAATAGAAGTTCGTCAGACCTTTTTCACGCACTTGCGGACACACAAAATGCTCCAACATCCAACGATAGCGTGCACTGTCGATGGTTTCTCCAACTTCAATTTCAATTTCAGCGCGTTCTTTCGGTGTCTATTGACTCATGTTTAAAATGGTACTAAATGACGTTTCAGAACCGTGCTCATTTGTCAAAATCGGCTAAAAAACAAAAGAGTTATTCAATCTTGAAATACCGAAGGTCAAGATGGCGCACCCTGTATATATATATATTCAATAGAAGCATTTAACCTAACAATAGGTTTTGCTCTCTATTAAAATTGATTTTTAATCAACTCACAGTACAATGACTTCTGCCGCTTAGTGTTGCAAGCCACCGTTCCTTTTGAGTCACTCTCTTCTCGAGATCACTCCCTTATTCCGAAGAAAGTGAGAACAAAGTATTACATATCAAAAATGTGTGAAGTTCAGCTTTTTCTGCTATGTTCAACAAGTTCATTTATTTTGGCAAAATCGAGATTAAACAGGGTTTTGTAGTTAAGATTGAGATTTGTTAGCCATTATGTAAAGCGGAGACAGCAACGTGGCTACGATAGCGTCTTCCATTTGTAATTTATCGTGTCTAAAAGATCATTTCCAGAATACTTTCTTATATCTTGAAGATATTATCGAACAATTATAAAAAGTTCTTCTGGAACTTTTTATCACTTAAAAATGCGATATCTCCTTTCAACTTCATTCATACAAGTACAGGCAAAAAAGGATGTTTTCACCAAGTGGTTTCTCAATGACATCAATGTTCCTCCAATGCATTCGCTGAGTTGTGAAACAATTAAAATTGGAAAATCACACAGTTTATGGATAGAAAGATAATCATCTTCAAAGCCCACCAAATTGTAACAGTCAACCTCTGCGTCTGTTCGTGCACCACATTCGTGTCAAATTTTATGCTGTGCGATAAAAATATATATTATCCACAAAGATATCTAATTTGAAATGAATGGCCGTTACAGTCAAGGGCGATCGTTATCGGGCCGTGTTGAACGAATTTTTGTTCACAAAAATTGAAGAGGAGGATACTGGCAACATTTGGTTTCAACAGCTACGTGCCGCGCAGCCGAAGCTACACTCGATGTTTTGCGCCCATTTTCAAAAAAAGAAGTTATTTGGCGGACCCTTTAGAACGCGATAACGAAATGAATATACTCGTATTTCTCTCTTCTTTCTGCGACAATGTCAATTTAATCCTTATTAAGCTCTAACTTCATACCACTCGACAAAGCCCGAACAATTGTTATTTTTGCTTTTCTAGCTTTGAAATCATTCCGAAAGAATTTCAAAAAAGGATTGCAGCAGGGATTCATAATAATGCCTTGTGAAAGCTACGGGATTTGTTAACGACAAAAAAACTTTTTAAGCCGAGGAATTTGCATAAAAACCATCAGCAAGCAACAGAAGCAAAAAAAAAGGCAAAACAAGAGAAAATAATTGCAACTGAATAAAATAATTATTATTCGAGGGAATTATCTCGGTATAATTACAAACATATAATAACGATTATGTTCTTTTCGAAATTGTTTTTTTGTCAACTGAATCAATTTGGTATGCAAGAACGAAACTCATTATTCTTTTGCTCATTTGTTTGAGTGTGATTAAGAATTAATAAATTGCAATTACTGTTTGGAAATTTATCATTTCGGTGAGATGAGTCTCACAGGGTTTGTTGGAATGGAAATTTTGTTAATAGGAAATCTTTTTTTCAGTCTAAAATACTGGGAATTGTGAATCCAGGGAAAACATCGCTTTTGTGTTTGGGTTGGGGAATGGCTGTATCAGTATCGTCAACTCGGCGCTGGTACATTTATCGAAGAATAATTTTTTATCTGTTAAAGCAAGAATTAGCGAAAAACTTAACGTTGTTTCTCTGCTTGCTATGCATTCATAGCAGAAAGAAGATATGTGACAGATAGTGGAAAGCAGAGCAGCAGCCAAATTTTGTGTTGTAGGCATTTTATAGCACACTTTTTTTTACAACTTTTTTACCAAACAATACAACGAAATAACAAAATGATAGAAAAAATCATGTACATAGATATCAGTTCCCTCTGCTGTGATTGATGGTCTGCGATAAAAGTATGCGTTCTATCACAGGCTAGGCTGATTTAACGGCCTTCACTTGTACTGCGATATTAAGAGGCTGCTGTAATAGTAATGAACCTTACGCAGACCAGGCTTTACAGCTTAATAAGTTATGACTTGTAAGAGCCTTAGTCCAAAAATTAAAAGATGATGATGTGATTCGTTTTGCAAGGCTTTATTACAACTGATTCTTATACAACTATTCAAGTGACTCGAAAGGTTTTAACATTATCAAGATGATGTTATATTTAATACATAAATCATACGACATCGTTCGATCGATGACGTGGCTTAAATAAAAGAATATAAAGCATAGGTACATTTATCACATAATTGAGAGCATCTGTGTGCATGTGCATAGTAATCTCTTATACAATTAAGTATATTTTAGAACTTGAATATGCAAATGCACAGTGCAGGGTGATTCCAGTCTCTTTTATATTTTATGATTCTTACAGACTTATTAGCACATCCAATTTAATCGAAGAGCGATTCATAGCTAAACTTAAACGAAAATGAAAACGAAAACGGAAATGAAAACGAAAATGAGGCGCGGCTCAAGTCTTAATGCAGTTTTTGAAAAAATTTAGACCCTACCTAAAAACATATAACTCACCGTAACATTTTTCTCCATCCCCTTCCCCCTCGTCAATTAAAACGTAATATCCAAGTAATTATTTTTACCTCAAAGCCACAATTATATTGCGAAAAGAACCGGAAAAGCTTTGAAATACCTTAGTAATAAGTAATTGTTTTGATCGAGTTTGAAGTTATCTATATATATAAAAATGACGCCATTACGCCATTACGCGTGAACGGCTGGACCGTGGTCACGCCATTACGCGTGAACGGCTGGACCGATATCACTGTTTTTGTATTGTTTTGTTTGTTATTGTCAGGAGAAGGTTCTTATGACAGAAAGTATTTCAAAAATTGCGCAAACGGAAAATTGCCACAGTAACGGGGTTGGGAACGGAAACTCAGAAACTACTGGACAGATTTCAAAAATTCTTTCCGCACTGGGATGCCACTTAATCTCTCAGTAGCAGTAGTAGATTTCATCCCTTTAATTTCAAGGGAACAGAAACGGAAACGAGAAAGTTGCTTACTTGACCGATTTCAAAAATTCTTTCAGCATTAGTATGCCACATAATCCCACAGTACAAAAGATTATAATATTTCATCTCCATATTCGCATGGAATCGGAAGAACGAGGACGGGAACCTTAAAACTACAGACCCAAACAACGCCGGGCGGCTCAGCTAGTAATAAATATAAAAGAAGATAGAAATCACGTACAAGGTACAATACCAACTGCCAACTTGAGAAATTTAAGGGGGGAAGCTGCTCTAGAATTTGGAAGAAACCGAAATTTTTTTTTTTCTTAAATGGATTTTAAAGGTCTTAAAAATAACATATCAAAGGATGGATGCCGGCAAAAATGTCTAAATGCCCAAACCATTCCATTCTGCGGTAGCGCCCCTCAGGTATGCCATATGATTTTATAGTACTTAAAATTTTAAACGCGTTTTTCTCGAGATCATTTTTTTTGAACTGGCCGAAGACATAACTCGAGCAAATCTGCACTGATCTATACGAAATTTTGATAGTACATTTGAAATACAGGAGACGTACGTAGGATTTTTTTTTCAACAATTTTGTCGTTTTTTTATAGGGAAAATTTTAATGTTTTGTTCAAAGGGGCATCATTTCGCGAAAAAGCAAAATATCGAAAAAAAATCCTACTAACGTCTCTTGCTGTTGTTATATAAAAACTAAAAATGTTTGGACTTTTGTTCCAGGACCAAAATTAAGGAGGTTACATCTTCGGCCATGGACCCGTCTAAAATGAGGCGCCTCCGAAGAAATGCTGGACAGCCGCCATTTTCAATTTAATTGACACGAAAAAATTTGTACGTATTTGTATATTGAAACCAAAATTATAAAACTTCTTTCACAGATTTTCGATTGATCTTTTTGTCGATTCACAAAAAAATTCATAATATGCCCATTTTTTCACGCGCTAGACCAGCTTCCAACTTTAACTACATTGGTTTCCTATTAATATAAAAAATTTTACTTTATTCATTGCTCCATTATCCCCTCCCACCCCTGTAACACAAAGTAGCGTTTCACAAGACTCTCCACCCCTCAAATCGCGTTACGTAATACTTGAACGTCCCCTGAGTTAGAAACCCAAGTGGTCTGATCTTTTTTTGATTATCTATTTTATTTATATATATATTTTTTAAATTATATTAAGTTTTTGAATACATTTTAATTTGTGTTCGACTAAAATGGTTGGCTTGATTTTTCCGATACTTTGTGATCGATGGGAGAGTAAGGCCTCGGCCACGCAGTAAGCGGCAGAGCGGCGAGCGGCTGAGCGGCAACTCTAAGCGACGTATGGCCAGGCACTGAGCAGCGTTGCCGCTGTGCCACTTTAGTGTCAGATTGCCACTTTTTTTTAGGCTGTGCCACCGAGCCACCACCTTTCAGTCTGTGCCACTTTTTTAGCATTCCCCAGAAGTAAAACTAAAGTTAGCACTTCACCATGCCATTTTATCATACCTTTTCATATCTTTCATGCGTACAAAAGTTACTCACAGAACTCAAAGTTTTAAAGTTCAACATAACACACACATTGAACAAAAATCATTTAAAAAAACGAATCCCGAATACCTATATGGCACATATGCTGTGTAAGTCACTCCTTAGCTTAAGTCAACGAATCAGCGGCCGAGGTTTTGCCGCGAAAGAGGAGTTTCGTCAAATTGTTTCTGAAGGTTTTAGGCAAGGTGACAAACTGTTATGCGATTTCTTCAACATCATACTTGAAAAGATTGTAAGAAACTCAAACGTCAACACCAGAGGAAGAATCATTCAAAAGTCTGTACAATTACTCGCCTACGCAGACGATATTGACGTAATGTGAAAAAGAAGCGTGATGTCATAGATGTTTTTGCGAGTATTGAAACAGAAGCGGCAAAAATGGGTTTGATGGTCAATGAGGGCAAAACGAAAATTATGTTGTGGAGGAATTTCGTCGAAGTGTTTCTGAAGGTTTTAGGCAAGGTGACAAACTGTTATGTGATTTCTTCAACATCATACTTGAAAAGATTGTAAGAAACTCAAACATCAACACCAGAGGAACAATCATTCAAAAGTCTGTACAATTACTCGCCTACGCAGACGATATTGACGTAATGTGAAAAAGAAGCGTGATGTCATAGATGCTTTTGCGAGTATTGAAATAGAAGCGGCAAAAATGGGTTTGATGGTCAATGAGGGCAAAACGAAGTTTATGTTGTCATCAAACAAGGACACTGAACATCGACGAATTGGACAGAACGTCACAACAGACAGACATATCTTCGAGGTAGTACAGGACTTCGTCTACCTAGGATCCGCTATAGACACGGAAAACAATATCAGTGCGAAGATCAAATAACTCTTGCCAACCGTTGCTTCTTTGGGTTAAGAAGACAATTGAGAAACAAAACCCTCTCCAGAAAAATCAAGGTAATCCTTAATCATCCCAGTCCTGCTTTACTGCGCGGAAGCATGGACCTTATCGAAAGCGGGACAAAGTGCATGCTTCCGCGCCCGTAAAGCCGTAAATCCTTGGTCGTTTCGAAAGAAAAATTCTGCGAATGATCTTTGGTCCCGTATGCGAAGACAATGTGTGGAGAAGAACATACAACAACGAGCTGTATGAGCTGTACCGCGACATGGGCATAGTCAGAAAAGTACGCATCGTGAGGCTACTATGGTTGGCCCATGTATAGCAGATGGATCCAAACGCTCCGTCTCGACGGGTTTTCGAAAGATTATTGCAGGGAAATCGCGGAAGGGGAAGACCTCGTATATATAGATACTTTGGTTCTGAAGCTGAAAATTGTGTTGTAAGTGAAAGATTAACGGAAAGTGAACTTGTTGAAATTAAGAAATATATTCTAAGCTATTATAAAATACTTTGGGATGAAATATTTAATCAATATGACATCAAAAGTTAGTTTTCGTTCTTAGTAATTCTACCATAAGTCCCGAAAAGGTAATCGAACAATATAATTTTTTTGGTGTGAAATGGGTAACATTAAAAATAGTTTGAATGAATACCTATTTTCCGACTTATATGAATTTGTTTGCAAAAATATGAACCTTGACTCATAGCAGTGCTTGCGCTGAGAAAGTTTTTTCCAAGATAACTTTGATGAAAAGTAAACACACCAACAGATTAAAAACTGAAATTTGCGAAAATATGTTGGATTCCTTAAATTTAGTAAGCAAATGTGACACAGCTGAATGGAGTCCTGATGAGCTTCTTATAAAAAAATATAGGGAAACAACCATTACAAGAAAGTAAAGTGTAATACGAATTCTTTTTAATAAATTATTATTTATCTCTTTTTTATTATTTATTCAAGCTTTTATTTATTGTTGTGTTGAAATATTAATAAAAAATGAGCTGTTAAATTTTTAGTTTTTATCTTACGTTGCAATAAACCTTAAAATGATTGTGAAGGTTATGTGTTTTTTTCAACTCCTATGAATTCGTTGAGATGTATGAAATTTTTTCAAACATTATATGGTGTTGTTTCGTTTTTAATTTCAAGTGCCACCTTTTTTTCTCGAGTGCCACTTTTTTTGCCACTTTTCCAAAATATTCAACGGTAACGCTGGCACTGAGCGGTTGCTTTTGAGCGATTACGAGTTAAAATATATCAGAAAATTAAAACATGTTTGGTTGCTGAGCGGCGCCGCTTTGCCGCTCACAATTTTGTTTCGCCCGCCGCCCGCTCATTGCGTGGCCACTCCTGTGTGATTTCATATGTTTTAATTTTTTTTTGCCGCTCTGCCGCTCTGCCGCTCTGCCGCTTACTGCGTGGCCGAGGCCTAAGAGTGGCATTAAAATCAACGACTCAACGTATTTGATTTGAAAGAAATTTCAAAGACTTAAAAATAGAAAACCGCAAACGTTTAACAATTAATAAAACGAAAGATCTCATTTTTTATTGTGGCCAAAATCAAAATGAGTTCACTGCTTATTCCTCAGGCGAAATTTTTTATTTTGAATTCTCAGAGATTTTTAGCGTTTTTTCCATAGCAAAGAATCTTTGCAAGGCATTTTTGAAGCAGTTTGAAGAATCCAGTTTCTCAACTAAGAACCTGTTTAGATCATACTCAACTCAGAAATAAAATCAAACAAATGAATGGGATGTCGCAACAAATACATTTCAAGGCTTACAACAGTTTTGTGCAGATTCCAAAAGGCAGATGAGAAAGTGCTTTTCATGACTGTGTAGTTACTCTAGAAAAACAATCATCTGTTTTTGTGATTCGAGTCTGAATTCCCACATATCAAGCAAACATGCTTACGATTTCGCCATGGGCGTTAAAAAACTAAATATCAAAAAGTGCAATTTTTTATTGGTGTTTACTTATCTAGAGATATGTTACAACTTACAATATCGAAAAAGAATTAGCTTGCACACAAAATAAACAATTAAAATTAAAAAATTGAAGTGTAAAATAAAAAAAAATTTACTGAAATCGAAAAATTGAAAAAAAAAAGAGAGATATGACCTCAAGTGACCTCAACTCTACAAATCTACGTTTCGCCAATTTACGGCAATAACTCTTTAGTTAGATGCTGTTGTACTTTTCTAAGACACAAATTGTGCTCGGATGGGTTAGGCTAGGTTAAAATCGCTGTCAGGAAAACAACTAACACATTTAGACCAATATTAGGTCCATTGTGATACCATAAGAATTAAGCGAGTTAGTATCTCACTTAACAAAACCATTTGGAGCTTTTGATAAAGCGAAAGAGATGCAAGGTATCTGTGTTCGCCAGATCACTTAGATCATCAAGGAAATATTTTCCTAGATGCCGTTTTCTTTTAAAGGAGAGTGCAGGACAAGAGCAGAGGAGGTGTGGAATTGTCTCTTCCTCGGATTGTAAAGACGCACTTTTCAAATTTACGGCATTTACATTTTGTGGATTTTGTATTTCAAAGTGAATGTGATTCAAATAAATCTAAGTAGTAAAAAAATTCACTCGCCGTAACGGGAAGTTTGCCGTTTCGTTCGGATATACCACTTATTACCCGTGTATAAGAACTAGGTACCAAATGTAGATGAAATAATTTATATTCTCACTCTTTTTCAATTGTTTTTGATAGCAACAATTCTCTTTTATCTATGCCATCTTCCTTAAGTGTCCTTATTTCCATGTGAGTAGCATTCTTTCATACTTGCACTTCAACGAAATTCTCTTGTGTTCAGTGACAACTTGAATTAAAGTGGTACAGAAACAGCTGAGTGGATTTGATTGCAAGTCCATTCTGTGACCATCAGAGCATGATGTTTATGAAGACCCATTCAAGAATTGTTTTTTATATTGAACAAAATCTCCTCTATCCTCCTACTTTTTTTTTATCCTCCCACTACTCGCTTAAACAATAAAACAAGATTATCAATAACATAACAAATCTAGTGTAGTTATCCGAGCCAATATCGAAATCTGAGATCTGCCCTTCATCAATTTCTACAAAAGGATTTTTGGCTCTATCGTTCTCAAGAATACCTATCAAAACAGAGCACACACACAGTACACACGAAATTGTTTCCATATCCAAATGTGTACATTCTATCCAATCAGCTCGTGCCCCATCGACAAGGAACCAGACAATAAAATTGACTTTGGCATGTTCACAAAAGGATTCCTCAGTTGTTTTTTATTTTCCCATCCCCCATAGCATCTGTCTTTGACGTTTTCCACCAATATTATGATCCTTTTTGGAGAAGGAAGTCAGTAGACTAAATGAAAATCCATTCCATTGGTATTGTTGTATAGTTTTTGGTCAGAATGCCAGCTTTTCGAGTTTCACTTCTTCAAGAGGGAGATGAATGTGGTTAGAACTGGACAAAGTCGTCCCCTGAACGTTGTTTGCTTTATCGGTCTGTTTGAAATCATTTTCTGGTCATTTTGGATTCGTTAAAGAGAAGTATCCTTTTGTAAAGGTCAAGTCTCAATTTACATAATAGACCCGAATTACGCACGAATTATGTGTGGTGACATGGCCTATTTGGTCTCCTTAATCGACTGATGGACATCAACGTACATGTGTGTATTGATGACCATTCTTCTGCAGTTCTCCTTCTGATTTTCCTATCACAAAAAAAAAACCAATTCAAGAGATGAAGCAATTGTTTCCATTGGAATGACAGACAATTTTGATTTTAGACAAGGGGGAACATATCTAGCTTTGCATCGTGGTGTTCTATTGCTTTATCCTCATATATGAGGAAGTACTTCTAACACACGATTGTTCTCAGGTATATTGAAATATAATGTGATTCAGATCTCAGGCCCAGTGGGAGATAGGCATAAAGAGGTTTGTGTGATATTCGATGCTGATTGACGTCAAAGAGATATCTCGTTTTTGAATGCGATTGAGTGGAAAGTGTGTAGAAATGTTTTGGAATTGATTTTTAAGCGGATGAGTTTCGTTTGCTCAAAGTACTTTTTTTTTGTAAAACAAAAAATCTGATTGAATTTTGAGTGAAAAAGAGCTTATAGTCATTGGCAACAGTCATCCATGAATGGAACTGCAAAAGTTATGCTGTGAGGGGATTAAACGGCACGTGTTGGCGTAATGAAGGTATTTCAACCCACTTAACGAGGACCTTTTTTTCGTTATTCAGCAACAACAACACTACTTAACTCCTACGGCAGATCTGAGTGCCAACGGCAACTGAGCCATATTAGAGAGGATGAGATTTTAGTGTTTGTGTCAGGCACAAATGTTTCTATAAAGTTTGAGAAGAAAAAGTTTACCCAAAGTTTACTGTGAATTAATACTTTTTAATAAATATGCAATGTAAATATGGGCAAGACTGTGTTGCACCAACATCGATTGTGTGCTACGGTTTCTTACTTTTCATTTTTTTAAAACCAGTTTTTTGAAAAGTCAGAGAAACTTTTGGCAAAGAATTTGAAAAAATCAAAGATACGGCTGCGAAGTTATTTCAAAAAATCAAAATTTTGTCAAATACGTGTCATCCATTAATGAGAAAGTCGGCTTTCTAAAAAACTGAACTATGGGAGGAACCGTTTTCAGACTTTTTTTTACATCGTCCAAAAGACAATATAAAATTAATCCTTCAGACAAAATTTTATCGAAGCCGTTGGAGACGATTTCGAGAAAAATAACTATTATCATATTGGTTGTGTGGCAGGTACCGCTATTTCAAGACTTGGAAACTAAATTCCAAAAACCCTTTGTAGGCCACCGACTGTATATTAAGATATACAGACAGACAGACAGATAGAATTGCAGAATCCAATTTTATCGTATTCTCTATCATAGTACTGTGATGTTTAATTCGACGTCACAGTCGAAGAAGTTAGGGAGGCAGTTAAGAACTCTAAAAAAGGCAAAGCGATTGGGCCAGACGAGGTACCATATGAGTTTTGGAAAAATACGAAAGACATCGGGTTGAGATGGCTCACGATTCTCATCTCCAAACTTATAAGAGGTGACAGTTTGCCTAATCAATGGAGGGAAAGTTTTCTCCTTCCAATGTACAAGGGAAAGGGAGATACCAGAAGCTGTGACAACTATCGTTCGATCAAGTTGATGTCCCACACTATGAAGATCGTTGAGCGGGTCTTGGATAGCCGACTGCGGAAAATAATAAGGCTTTCTGATGACCAATGCGGGTTTGTCGCGGGTAAGTCAACTACAGACGCAATCCAAAGTATAAGGATCATTATGGAAAAACACCGAGATGCCTTAGAGGATTTGCATATTGTGTTGGTTGACTTCGAAAAAGCATTCGATCGACAACCACGAGATCTGATATGGGTGGCCCTCAGACACCGAGGAGTTCCTGAAGCCTATGTGCGAATAATTATGGACATGTACGAGGGAGCAGTTACAAAAGTGAGATGCCCAGCTGGAGTCACCGAAGAATTCCAAATAACAGTAGGTGTACATCAGGGAAGTGTCTTGAGTCCACTGCTCTTTATTGCTGTTCTGGATTATTTGCTCGAAGGAAAAGTAACGGACAATAAAGTACAACAATTATTCTTTGCTGACGATGGAGCCATCTTAAGCGAGGATCCTACATCCCTGCAACGAGCACTTGACGTTTGGATTGATGTTCTGGAAGGAAATGGGTACCGTATTAGCGCTAAAAAGACTGAATACCTGTGCTGCCCTTTTTCTGATCCAGACAAGCCTATTCCAGACATTTATTTGAATGGAAATGTGCTTCCCAAGTGTGAAAAGTTTAAATATCTGGGATCTATGATCAATAGTGAAGCAACTTGTGATGACGACATCAATCATCGAGTAAGCGTAGGGTGGATGAAGTGGCGAGAAAACTCCGCTATCTTCTGTGATCGAAAAATGCCCCCTAAGCTGAAGGGAAGACTCTACACAGCAGCTGTCCGTCCAGCTCTGACATACGGTTCACAATGTTGGACAATGTACAAAAAGTATGAGAGCAAATTGACGGCAGCCGAAATGAAGATGCTTCGGATGACAGCAGGAGTAACAAAGCTTGATCGAATTAGAAGTACTAAGATCCGTGGAAGCCTTCATGTCAAAAGTACCATCTTGGACAAAATTCAGCACAACCGGCTCAGTTGGTATTGTCATGTTCAAAGGAGAGATCCGCAGAACCCCGTCCAAAAGGCAATATCGTACAACGTTTCAACAAATTCGCGACGAAAAAGAAAAGGCAGGCCAAAACACTCCTGGTACAAGCAAATGCAAAAATAGCAGCATTTGGTTGGCCTCAGACATGGAACAATCCAAAACCGGGAGGCTTGCCGACGCTTTCTGAGGTCAACGCGGCGTACCCCACAGGCGGATCACTAGTGTGAAGCAGAAAAGTGGGAGAGTTGTGATCGCTTCAAGATCACTACTCGTAACGCCAGAAATGGAAAGAAGAAGAAGAAGTACTGTGATGTTTAATTGATATCTCAAAATTTTTTCTAACACGATTGTTAAACTTGTTTTATCAAAACTAATAGAAGGTGTACTTACTAATAACTATAAACCATAAACACCATTTACCAACCATCCCTGTTGGTCCCTCCAGAACACCAACTTTTTCTGTTCACTTATCGTTGTTCACTAATTGTTGTTGTTTTCCCATGTTCGGTTTCTTGTGATCTTTTGCAAACCTGCATAGTGCATATAGATTCCCAATGAAACATGCCTTTTATAAATGTGAACTGTGTCTTTTCGTCTTTCTATGTTACCTATGTCTCCCACCCAAACTGCTGAACCGAATTAAATGAAATTTTGCACAGAGGCAGTCTAGGAAAGAAGTAGGCTATATTTAATCCATATACTCTCCAGGAAACGGGAAACTACTAAATCGACTTAAAAAAATCTTTTCTCCTTAAGAATGCTTCCCCATGGGCAATTCTATGTGGAATGCTCTCGTGTGTCAAACTCGCAAAATCTCTTTATTTTGGCAATAGATGGAAGAACTAAGAAACAACAAATTTACTAAAAAAAAATAATAAAATGAGGGTTTTTCTTATAAAGCTATGCATGTGTTTTATCTGCAAAATAATTCTAAAATTAAGAAAGCAGCCAAAAGCTACTATTCCACTCGTACGAAGTCGCGGACACAGCTAGTAGTACCTATAATCACAAGAAAAAATGGCCTGATAAAAAAAAACTACCTAAAATCAATGAAGCTATTTAATACCACATAGTATAATATTTCTATAATTAAATTACTTGTTTACTCTAAAAGTCCTCAAATCCCAAAAAATGGATTTTCTAGAAAGTGTACCGTGAAATTTTTATTATTTCTCAAGATTTTCACGATCGGTTTTTTTGTGTTTGAATAACGAAAGCATTGCACTATTTAAAAAGAAATGACCCGTATAAAGGTATGATTTAAAAAAAAAGTTATTTGAAAAAGTATTCTTTCTTTTTTTAATTTGACTTTGAGACATGATTACTCTAAAGCTATTAAGGGCATTGTTGCACCTGGAGGGGGGTGGAAAAGATTTTCATGAATTTTTTGTAGTATGAAATGGATTTAAACGAAACTTAGTACACATATTAATACATGTTTGAACAATATTTTGCAATTTTCCCCTCACCAAAATATTCATTACAACTGAATTTACATGTAAATAAGTAAGGGAACATAAAATAATATTTTTTTTGCGGTGACCGCGATTCCGTCTTCAAAATTATCTGAAACAAAAACTGGAAAAAGTATCGTTACATAACATCTTTTCTGTTACTTAATCGCTGGGAATGGTACTTTTGGTGACCATTTGAAAAAAGTTCGATTTTCACCGAAAAATCGTATTTTTTGTCGACTACTATAAAATCGGTTCTCTTGAAAAAAAAACCCCTCAATTAAATACTTTTTGTATTGACAATTAGTGTAAAAAATTTGAGAACGATCGGTTGAACCGTTTTTGAATTATCGCAGTCATCGACTTCAAAAAAGTGGTTTTAAGATAACCGCATTAAAAGTTTCAAGTTGATGTAAAACATAACAAAACACACTGTAAACGGAAATATACTACCGTTAACCGTCGCCACTATATGCAGTATGCTGCCTGCTTACTAAAAGTTGTCGGTAAGTTGGTAAGTAAGCATTGTAGTACATACAGTGCTCACTCACCAAGTGGCACTGACTCGAATGAAAGACGTCATCTTTAAACGGCCGTAGCTCGGAGACTATTCAGGAGATCAACTTGAAAATTTCCGGAAGTATCCTTCAAATGTTGTACTTCGTTATATATTTAAAAAAATCG
The DNA here is from genome assembly GCA_949752695.1 of Melanostoma scalare. Classification (NCBI taxonomy): domain Eukaryota; kingdom Metazoa; phylum Arthropoda; class Insecta; order Diptera; family Syrphidae; genus Melanostoma; species Melanostoma scalare. Next base: position 11,577,970 of record OX456985.1, read on the forward strand.
ATTTTTTTCGACTATCCAGGTTCGACAGTGCCCTTAACTAAATTGATTTGAAGCAAAATTTTAATAAAAGCACAAAGTATTGGCTTTCAAAAACACTGTATAATGCAAGTAAGTTGATGCTTAATGTTTTTTTTTTTAATTGAGTAAATTATTTATAAAATTGCCCCTCCCCCCTAAACGGAGAGTGAAAGACTCCTCCATCCAGTGTGCCCCCTTCTTATCTTGGCCAAACCTATCAGTCCAGAGCTTTTGTCTCATCTTATGCTAAACTTCCCGTAAATGTATATAATACTTATTGTAACATGAAATTCTGAAACACCCTGTGGAGAATTTTCCTTAAATTTTTTTATTTTATGGCACTTTTCATTCTTTATAATAACTTGACTTAAAATATACCACTGTAATATCATATTTTTACTCCAGTGCGCAGCATAAAACTGCTGATACACATGTTTAACTATTCGAAAAACGTATTGTTTGTCTTATTTTATATAGACCTGTTTTTGCTTCAGTTATTTACTTTTCTGCGGTTAGATATTGAGTTCATTTCTGATTGAGAGAAAGTCGTATTTAATCTGAAAGTTCTGAACACCCTGTGAATATGAGTAATTTTTCTAGAAACTAACAAAATTTAAAGCTTTGGATATTTCCTTAAAATTTAAAAAAAGAAATTATCATCTTTATTTATTTAATAGCTACGATTTTTGTTACCAATAAACTCATAATGCACCACTGTGCAACGTTACATCATTAAAAAGTCACTGTTACCGTCAATGGGAAACGCTGTAGTGTAGAGCTATTACATTGGTCGAAAAATTTCCACTTTTGGAATGCTTTCAAAAGCAAACTATATTATTCTAAAGATTTTGCCTTGCTGAAGCTTAATATGGAGCTCAGAAATTATCTAATAACTCGCGTCTCCGAGATGTTAAGCATCCAAAATCGAAAAAAATTTTGCAATCTTTGAGCCTATGAAGAAAACACTAACCAAAAAACAAACCCTTGGTTTTCTTATGACCCCCAAATGCTGCGAAAAACGGACCTCACGGTGCGGCGGCCACTAGTCCGAACATAAGACAAACCTTTATTTATATAATGATGCTAAATTCTTAGCCATTAACATATATGCGTTTTATTTCTTTTTGAAAACCACACGTCTAAAAAGCACCCTTCAATTCCCTACAAAGTAGAAAAATCAATATTTTAATTTCTTAGAAACACACTCCGGGATACACGACACGTTCAATTAAACGACAAGTTCGAAGAAAAACTATGTAAACTATTGAATAGGTAATAACAAAAAAATGTCTACGATGAGATAACGTGAACTAATCGTCAATCATTTGTCAAACAATATCTTAATACAACACCCGTAATTTACAAAATAACACCGTTTTCAAATGCTTTGGAAAACGAACACAAGGCTATCGCATTCATTGCCCATCAGTAACAAAGTGGCATAAGCTTTTCAATAAACATGCTCATTACGATTTGATGTACCAACTAATCTACAGCTCTTTTATGGTGAGCATGCTGGGCTATTTATTGTCCAACCCTCAACTACCTAGAACCCTCCCGATTTCATTGGGAAAACCCATCTAAAGGCATATAATTTTGTCCACTTAAAGGCAACTACTACCTACTCCTAAATGACATCATTAGAATGGAAAACCACCAGAAGGTTAACTCAGTACATCTATGCAATGCTGCAGCTTGCCGCCAATATTCAACGCATAAGTCTCTCATTCCAAACCAATACAAATCGTGTACGCAAAAGTTTATTTACACTCGAACAAATACTATTCGCCCTCAAATAGGACCAACACGAATTGCTATCGGGCCTAGAACAACCGCGTCCACATAACCACACATCTCCAGCTCTGGCGATTCTGTTTTGCGTAAATAAAATGTACACAAAGCATCGTAACCGCAGCTCGTTTCGATTACAATATTCGATTGAATTTAATGTTCCACGAGTACGAGAACGTGCACGAGTCGAGATCTAATGGCCTGCTCCATAAGGTTTTGTTTGGAAGTCCCAATATAATGGCGCAATTAGTGGAAATTATTTTGCAATTAACGAGCATTTATGCAATTTTGTGTTGTATTTACTTTTGTTGTGTATCATGCCATGCAGAATAGAGAAAAATTTCATATTAAATCAAAGCCATTTGCACCTCACACCATCAATGCACCCGTTTCCAGAGATGGCGATGGTATGGCGGTGGGAGTTCAAGGGCCAAAATTTGGTTTCAAAAGAAAACAAATGATTTTGGAATATGATAATTCTTCTTTGGCAGTGTGCCTGATGGTTTTCAATATATTTTTTTTAGAAAATTAGGCTGCCGGATGCAAATATCCCTCCAAATGGACCCCGTTTATAATTCAGCCTGATCTGATTTAGTTTTAATGACCATCCGAGCGGAAGCGATAGCAAAACAGACCAACACTGAAATCCATTATGTGCTGAAATATCCTCAGTTGTGTCTAATTATTAATAATATTATGCGTGTGCGGTTTATTTACAATTTTGCATAGTTAAAACACCACAAGGACTCTCACTATATGCACCCAAAATTCACATACACATACACGAGTATTATAACAACACAGAAAGTTTAATTGGCTTCAAAATTGAATTTAGAGCTCATGGGTATGTTGAATAGCCGTGAGCTTTGGTACATAGTGGCCGGATATGACACTATTCAAATGCACGTTCGAACAAAACTATCGAAGACCATTAATCTTTGTTGTGTGAGTGTGAGTGTGAGAGTGTTATCCGGATGATTAAAGACGGAAGTCCTTGTCGAGAGTTGAAATTATGTGCGAATGCACGTTCCGGTGATGCGTTAATAAATATTCCACTTAATTTAACGATGAATGATGTCAAGTTTTATGTATTGCATATATGTATGCTACCGCTACATGCGATTGTCTTTATATGTCCTTTATTCCAGTAGGGTGGGTTGAGATCCTTTAAACCGCGATAACAATAAATTTAGTTAAGGAAGCGAAGAAAGCAAAAACCCATCTGCATTTTGTTGTATGCTCGTAAATTTTGTGATGGCCCCTCCTGTTACATTGGAGGGTATCCTTTGGAGCGGTATGTGGCGGCATGGAAAGCAAAGAATTTGAAAAAGCGCAATGGCGGAGAGAGAGAGTGAGTGAATGAGCAAGAAGAGACTGCAACTATAAATATGTTCGGAAAGGAGTTTTGTGTTTGCATTTTTATGGCTTTTAGCAATTCACAGATAGATTAACTATACTCCTGCGGCTTTCGTTGACGGCAGCTTGTGGAGGTCTTTTTTTTGTTTGTTTTTTGATTAAAAGCCCTGAGGTTATTTATTTTCCTTTTTTAATTTCCGTTGTCTTAATAAATAATCAAAGGCCAATAATATAAATCAATTTACTTTTTTCAAGGCTGCTAGGTGTCTCTCTCTTTCTGTCTATCTCTCCCTTATTTGAAACTGAAGACAAATTTACTTGTAAGCATTCACCTATCAAAGATAATTTTTTTTTTTCAATATCCACTCATATTAACTACTTCAACAATTCCTTTGCATCCTTAAAAAACTTCCAACGCACTTTAGAACTGTTTTTTCTCGAGGTTCAATAGGGGTTATCTTGTCATTATCATTTTTAGTTCTTGTCTACATATGCTTGAGGTAACAGCCACTATTGTACCGCATGGAGTCCAAATACACTATAAATTGTCAAGGACCATTGAGTGAGATAAAGTGTCACCTATTTAAAAGGCTCATCGGAGAACCATTTCCATAAATCCTTGTAAAGGATAGAATTGATATTAATGGTACTCTCCATGGTATAGAAAAAATGTTGAAAACGTTTGAATATTACACTTTGGCTAACGTTTGAAGGACGCCCGCCGCCAAAGTATAGTAAAAATTTTTAGTTTTTTTCTTTTTTGCCCCAAGCATTGCCAATAGTCAAGGTTAGAAAATCACTTTTTAAACGCTGGTTACTACCCAACTACAATAATACTCTCAAAGGAGCTTATATACAATTTCTTCTAAGGCAGGGTTGTGAGAATTGCGCTATGCCCCAGGACGCCCGATCTATTGCGCCACCCTATTTATTTATTCATTGAATGAACGGAAGTTCCCGAAAATGGACTTTCGAGGAGTGTATGATAGTCAGGAAGGGAGGGTGCAGACGTGAATATTTCGACGGCTAATAGCATCAACTAGCTAAGGTCTGGTATGGTTTTTAGAAAATGGGTTTGCAGTACCTTTGGCGTAATAGCTAACATGTCTGCCTGCGTTACTTGGGAGGGTCCAGGTTCAAGTGTCCAAAAAAAAGAAATGCTTTTCAACGGTTGTCGCTTTTAACAACACTGCCATGAAAAGCACCTTCTCGATTAGCCGTTCGGAGTCGTCAAAAAATTGCAGGTCTCCTCCAGGTATGGTTCTTAGATACGTGATAGAACTTCGAGACAACCCGCTTTGTTGCGCCACCTTAAACAAAAGTATGTAGAACCAGGAACCACCTTTCGGCGAGCTAAGAAAGGGCACATGATTGATGGCATCGAAACAACGGTCGTTACAAGCCCTATCGGTTTTGGCAGTCAACCTGTAGCTGTTCAGTGCATTTTATTCAATTTGCACTTGACACTTTTTTCTCCTCCTCCACATAGTCGTATGGAAATGCCATCAAGCATTGTGACTTCGATAAATGGAATCGTTGATCGAAGACCGATATGTGTCTGGAAAGATCATCAGCGACGTTATTACCAGAGATGTCGTGATGGCCTGAAACCCAATGAATTCAGCAAAGTACAAAAGTTGTTTGCATTTCTTTCTTTCTTCGATAAAATATAATTCAGCATAAGGTAGTGGTGTAGTAGAAGAATGTTCAATCGCAGAACGCCGAGTGATTTCGAGCATCGCTCTTTGTTCCTTTCAGCCATCGATTTTATATGGATACCGTCATTAGGATTTTGAGTGATATGGTATCCCCATTCCATCTGTTGCTACCATGATACAGCTCAATAGACCGGTAACTGATCTGAGTACTTAGGCCTAGCCCCTCTAATTAAAAAGAAAGCTAAATATTTCTCCCGTTAGTCTCTCCGTCGCATGAGCAGATCATACCTCCAATTGGGAGGCGAAGAAACGAAACGAGGTGTGCAGTCTAAGAACATGATCGACTCAGCTTGTATTGTCATAAACAGCTCATCTCCATATCTCATCCGTCCTAATTTCTTACTGACTTTATATACGCTGGCGCTGTCCAACGTTGAGAGTCATATATGCTAGAGTTGGACGTATGCCATGGTATAGGCCTCCTCTTCGTACTGGAAAACTCAGTTTGATTGCAGTAGATAGTGTATAGTATTACCACCACTCGATCCCCCTTAAGCTTAATTGATCTCGTTATCACGAGTTTGCTCCTGTTCGTGAACCACATTTGAAAAGCACATTCCCATTCAAATTAAATTAAAATGGAATTAGCATTCGGTTTTTTTTTTAAACCCGTACGTCACGAAGGATTCTCACCTGGGATGGCTTCATTGTTTGCAAAGGAAAACTAGTACACGTAGAAGTCAGTCACTTTTTGTTATTATGGGTTCATTATTAATTTATGATTCATTACTAAGGCTCTTATTGCTCTAGAGTCTGGAGTCTAGGCCTTGAAGAGTCACACAAACTTTGCCATTGGTTGAGTGAATATGGTCGTTACAGGTTAAAGTACGATTAAAAGCAGCACCAAGGTTTTTAGCTGAGTTAATATATTCTATTTCTGAGATTTCTTGTCTTAAACGGGGGAAAGAAGTTAAATCAAACAAGTTACGATAAATAACGATTGCTCTAGTCTTGTTTTGGTTCAAGTAAAAAAAAAAAAAAAAATAATTAAAGATCAAGAATGTTTTTCAAATCTGAAATCATTTTGTCGATAAAGTGTTCTTTTAGGGCAGGATTTGTTTTAATAAATAGCAGCACATCAGCAGCGTTCAAGTGAACAGAGCAATGCATAATTACAGCGACGAGTTCATTTACGTACAATGAATATAAAATAGGAACGAGTATGGATTCCTGTGGGACCCCACTAGTCGTGGCTAAAAACTATGACTTAACGTTTTCAATCGTTACAGACTGTTGTCTCCCGATAAGTTAATACTGTATTAATTTTGAGCCTTAGAAAAATCTATACAATCCTTCCCTGATATCATCGATGAAGTACAATAATGCAGACTTACAGCTACGTTTGGACCGAAAGCCTGATAGTTGCAAGTTTAAAAGTTTACTATCAGTGATATGTTTTTCAATTTGTTCTAGAATTTCTTTTTCGAAAACTTTTGACAGAATTGACAATATTCCAATGGTTTGTAATCTGAAAGGCTAAAGTGTTGTTTTTTGGGAATGGGCAATAATTTGGCTTTTCCCATTCGGAAGGTAAACGTGATGTGAGGCACTACGACATGAATTATAAAAGGCAAGCAAAGTTTAATGAATTTTGAATTTTATCCATCAAACCCTGTAGATTTTGATTTTACAATTTACAGACAGCAGGTCTGCAACATCAGTTTCAGAGAAACTTCGGAAGGCTAACTTGCCATCTTCACAGTCACTATACTCATAATCGATATCGAACGCATTCAAAACAATTAAAACTGCAAGGTAGAAACCGATGCAGAAGCAGGAAGTTAAGGCAGTTGAGTAAAGCATCGTTTATGGGGTACTCATTGAAGTTTGAAATTTTTTTGTAACACCGCCACGCCCGCCGTTGCGCCACCGCGCCGACTGCTCATAATTTTACTTTTGTCTTAATTTACAAGAGACAAGTTCTCAATTTTAAATTCTTACCCAGTAAATCTTCATGACTGCCCAAAAGGATTGTTGTACATAAAAGAATAACAGCTGTCTCTACATCTTAATTCACTTATCCCTGTTCGCAAGGATCTGTTTATATCACCGACAACTCGTCGAGTGAATTTTACTTTAATTTACTACACGTTCTCTCACATTGACGCAGTGAAAAGTATCTTAAAGTCGAAATTCTACCCTTAATGCCCCAGTAAACACACACACAACTTCTTGGATGCCTCATTCCGTTGAAGCCCACGTTTAGTCCATTTAATGTTTTGATGTTTTAAGTTTATCCGTAAATATTTATCATCCAAAGAGGTGGAATGAAATGGAGCTACTTCCTTTCATTCCGTTGAAAGACTTCACCTTCATTAAGTCGCTTCCTCTGCTTTTCTACAGAAACCAATACCAACCAACATTTTCACTTTAAAATATTCTTAAATTTCAATTAAACTCATCCAAAGGAAATTAAATTCTTCTCAGCAGTATTTTTATGAATAAAAATAAAGAATAAGAGAAAAAAAAATTGCTCTTCATCGTCGGGGCAGTTCTTGGGTTCATTGGAATTTCGTTTCTACGCAACGTATCACATTTTGCCATCTACATCATTCCAAATTCAAAGAAGTAGACATGAAAAACGGTCTTTGAACAAAATTTATTATGCATGACAATTAAATGAATCCTGTTGGATATTAAATGATAACGATTTGTCAAGCAATGCTTTTTTTATATTTCCAAGGGCAACGGGGTGGTTATGCTGGATGGAAAAACAGGATAAAAGTGTGTTACAAAGATACTAATTCAAAAAAATAAAAAGAAAAAGAAGAATGGAAAAGCACGGACAGAAGAGTCGGCGAACCTCAAAGTGGATCGAACACGTAACCTTCATGATAAGAAACGATGGCATGTAGAGAGATAAAATAGAAAATTATGTGTCAAATTCATCAGAGAAAAGTCATAGAATAAAAATGGAGATCTGAACTCCCCTAAGAAGCACTGAAGCATTTTTCTTTGCTGGAATTTAAAGTTTTTTTTTTATGTTTAAAGCTGATTTGCATGTCTTTCTTGCAATATTCAACCCCTGGATAGAACAAAAAATGGTTCGAATTAGCATTTTGCTGGAGTTCTGTTTATAAATTGAAGACCAGATGGGGCAGTCACCACAAAACTAAAGTGTGCTTGTGTTCATCAGCCCCCGAAACTAGACCCTGTTTAGGAATTATATGGGATCTTGTTTCGCAAAAAGTTTTGTGTTCGTAGGGCACCAGTAAACACTGTAAAAATAAACTTTTCTTGACATGAACCCCTAAAACATGTAACTAGCTCCTAAAATAGGAAGTTTAAAAATAAGTCTTCAAAAATACGAAACCAAAAATAGAATAGATCTTTACCTTAAGAGAGAGATAGAAAAAACACGCTATAGATACTAATAGCAGTTAATAGTTAAAAGGGATTTTCCTCCAATTTGGAATCATTTTGACTGAACGGAAGGAAATAGATTCATTATCACACCCAGATAATCTCATATTGGCTTGACTATACTAAAGTATTTGAAATTGAGAATATTGTTCTTTTGTTACACTTTGAATGAATCACTCTGCGTACCCTGAACATCATTATGGTACAGGTTACAGTATAAAAGATATTCTTTTGCTATTTGTCTAATTTACAAAGACTTTTTCAAGCAATTTTTTAAGAAAGTTGTTCTGAAATAAATGTGTTGCCTGTGAAATGGAAAAACATACTGATCACAAATATATCGCCAATTGTTGTCAATAACTAGAAACAGTGTTGCCAAACCTCTAAAAAGAGCCCACGCATGTAGTTTGCTTGCTTTTATTTGACGTAAGGGAATGAAAAATTGCTTGGTCCTGATAAAAAAAAATTATACACGAGGTGCTATAGAGTGTGGAACTATCATCAACTATGACCCAATCGGACTTAAGCTTATCACTTCTGCCGTTACCAGGAATAGAAACAAATAACTACTCAAACGTGTTTTTCATAGACTGAAAACAATTTTCGACAAACGTTACTTTAGTTTTCACAAATGATAACCTTACCTTCTAAGCTTTGACCATAGCTAGAAATTGGATTTATACTGGAGATGCAGTTTAAAGTGACTAATATTATCCTTTCGGCTGCAAAATTTTGGCGTAAGGAATAAAGACAGCTTCAGCCGGCCTAAAATAAATTCCAAAGCAATGGCATTTGTATTTTTAACAAAGAATTATTTTTTCATGAACCTTTTATGACTTTATGAGACTTCCAATAAAAGTAGCGGCGTCGTCGGCGGCGCGGCGTTTGGAGATTCAGACAATCGTATACTCATTGATCAATACTTGAAAAAAAGTTAATGGACTTAGCTTCTTTTTGATTCCGCGAAGGAAAAAAAGTAACAAAATTTCGAACCCTAAATTTTTAGTTCTGAACCAAACATCATGTTTGTCTCAAGTATAAGGAAAAAACCGTTGCAAATGGATTGAATACATTCGTGTGGCTCGTGGTGAATATTTGCATCAAATTGATACTTGAGAATTTTTGCACACCACGTACAACTTAGAGCTGGTAGTTGCTCAGTCTATTAAAAGGTAATAATATCCAATCGTACCCTCTCAGGGTAAGATTTTCTCACGAAGATCCTTCGTAGTGAACAAGGCAATGAAAATACCTACAAAGAAGTGTGAACTTGTACTAAACACTAAGTCACTTGGAATAGGAACCAGCAGCTAACCATCACGCCACGTGTCAAAGGGTATAGTCATACCCATATAATGTTGAAAATCACATAGATGTCGATGCACATTATTTTTGAATTCATTTTTTTGTTGTTCCAGTTATGTAAAGCATTATATATTCGTGTTGAGCAGATAAGATATAAGTCTCTGTTATTATCTGTACAGCCGAAATCGGTCTGAGGAAAGAACTGGCGCGCATGCCTTGCGAGTTGGGTTCACTAGAGCACTGTTTCTAAAAGTAACGATAAAAGGGAGAGACAAGAAGAGAATTTATGGATCCTATAATTGAACTGTCACTTATCAATTTCAATGCTCTGTTTTGAACCCTATTAAGTAGGCGAAATGATGTTTGAGGAGCACCTGGAAATTATACATAGGCATTGAATAATTATATATAGAAGTGACACCGGAATAAATCGCCACCAGGAGTTCTTATGCCGCTAGTATCGATATTGGAGCTACTTAATTCACCAACCTTGTGGCAAATTTAGTCCCAAAGAATATTTTTTATTATTGTTTCGCTGGTTACCGAAGAGGTTGTTAAGATTAAAAATGGGTTTAAAATAATGATGGGGGCTGAGTATTATGGACTTGATTATACCATTGAGTTTGTATACATAGAGGAACCATGCTAGCTTGCGTTAATACGTCGATAGATGTCACCAAGTAAATAAATCGACATTTGAAATTTCAAAGCAACAGTTTTCTTGTGCATTTCTCCATACCCATGACGTTTTCCCTGCTTCCCCTTTCCGCTGACTTTTTTTAAGTCAAATTTCTGTGGAAAGCATTCCACCAAGAATTTAACGGTTCTCGTCTTATCTAGAGAGTTCGATAATGTGGTATGCTTTTCTATTAAAAGAGGCCGCTGGTGCAAACAGAGTTAGTTTTTATTAAAATGTAATGGTGTAAGAATTGGATAAGAAAAAGTGTGCTTGTTTTTTGAATTACTAAAGTACAGATAAGAAGTTGAAAGTAAAGTTTTATCTTTCGATATATTGGTTTCAGAAGTGTGAATAAAACGTTTGAAGAGGAACGAAACGATAAAAAAACAGAAATAGCGGAATAGTATCGAAGAACTTGAGGCAGAACGAGACCTTTGGGAAGGTCACAGAAATATTCTACTAGGCAAATTTGGCAACATTGAGAAAAATGTATCTACCATAAAAAACATATTGAAGATAGAGAAATAGTCTTCCATGCTTGAGAATCAATTTGAACAGAAAATTGAGGGCCAGTTTGACATTCTAGAGAATCAAGTCAAAACATATTAAGAAACTAGGACTGCTTTGAAAAATGGAGCTACGAAAAACTTGTGAAGCACACCATCACCAACCTTTGATGTGCAAATATCTTGGTCAATTTGCAATAGACAATTTGAAGCAGCCGCGACAGCAAATGGCTGGGATGACAAGGGCAAGTTCATGGCACTGACCCTAGCTCTTAGAGAGCCAGCTGCTGAGTTACTGCATACTATTCCAGCTGATAGAAGTGGGGAATGGGGATTTCAGTTGTTTCGTGGCGGCTATAGACAAATACTTTTGCTAAAGCAACTGAAAAGAAGTTTTCCGAGGACGTCTGACATGCCTGGATGATGGAATAAAAATCACTAACCAGCTCGAAGGGCAGTCATTCGATAGTGCCGTTTCCAGCATTCATCTTCAGAGAACCATGCGAACAGTTGGAAAACAAACGCATTTTAAAGCCTTAAGCGCCCTGAGGATGGAAACATCTGAGCAAGCTTCTCAATTGGTACATGGTCAAAGAGGAGCCATAGTCAAGGCATACTCATGACAGGGAGCTAAGTTGCCAGCAACCAGCAGAACAGACTTGCAAGATTTTGGAAGTGCAATAAAACACGGCAGTTACAGCGTCAATGCCGACTACCATCAAATAGAGCTGCTTATCAACGTTGTGAATTCAAGGGACCAAACAGAGAAAGCCAAGTCACTAGACTTACCACTACTAAATTGGGCACCGTTTAGAAAACAATCGAATTGCTGTCCAAAGGAAGAGAAAGTGTTGATCAAGACTCAGCGGATGAGGACGGAACCCATAAATTAGATGGAACAAAGAAGATATAAGGTCTGCTCAACAGAAGGATCAAAATATTAACCCAATTCTCACATGGAAATAGAACAACATGAATCCTGAATAGAACGACATTTCTGACATTTCTGTTGTTAAACCTTATTTCACACAGTGGGACTCGATTCGCGTGTATGAAAGCGCAAATGGGAATCATCTGATAGTATCTTTTGTGATGCAGCTAATTGTGACTCAATCGAAAATCCCGGAGGTTCTACAAAAGATGCATAGGTGGCCCACAGGAAGCCATAAACGTGCGACAACGCTAATACTGCTGCATGCTAGTGGAGCCTTTGGAGAAGTGGTGCCGAAATTGTTACGTCTGTGCAAACAAAGGGCCGCGTAGACTCATCGATACACCCAATAGAACATATTATGAACAACAGCATATAAAAAACGGATGAAGACACGGTACGACACAAAAAGCAACAACAGGAGGATTCCTAACAGGAGATCGTCATGAATTTAATACTTCTAATAATTTTTTTACTGCCCCTCCGTCATTTTTCTGTACTAAATTCGAGAATATATTTTACACACTTTTTTGAACGATAACATTGAGTCAAAAAGCTTTTGTGTAAGCCTAAAAAGTGTGCTTTTTTAAGCTGTTTTCTCAATAACTGGGGCCCAGTTTCTTTTGGTGAAAGATTAATTATCTGCCTACTTAACTGAGTATTTAAATGACATAACTTTCAGATTTCGTAGCCATCAGTTTTTGAATTACTATGAAACATTAATTTAAAAAAGGACCGAAGACTTTAAATTTTTCTCATGGATTGTAAAAACCCTTTAATACATGCCCATCACGTTTGCATGTAAAAATGTTCATTGAGTTTTTTTTTATTAAACTTTAGTAAAGTTCTTTTAACTTTTTCTGGAAAGAAATGAAAAGGCTCGGGCAACAATTTGAATAATTTATTTTTTCCTAAACAATCACCATCGTTTTCTTTGTCTACAAAAAAATGTTTAAATATTATATCCCGCACTCCAATACATATTAATAAATATATGACATTGGGGTAAAAAAAGAATTGAATTAATTTCTAGCATCCAATGATTTATTCATTTCTATTTCGAATTTCACCAGCAACCGAAACCTCATTCGTTTATACTTAAGCTAACAGATATTCCAATAAATCCGACCGTCAAATTTGAGCTCGTTAACGATCAATTTACAAAATTATTCACTAAACTTCAAATAAAAAGTCTTGTTGGTTCTGCTTCTCTGACTTCGTTGAACTTAAGACAAATAAAAATAAAATCCCCCTGACTATGCAAAAAAAAAAAAAAAAGACGAAGAAAACAACTCTTCGATATCGAAGAAGGGTCAAGAACAAATCTTCCTACAGCTTAAAATTTCAAACAACAAAACGGCAAAAATGGCAAATAGCAACGCAACGCTTCGGTCAGGGTTGAAATGCAAATAAGGTCCGCAATTGATTGTCCTTATTAGCATTTTATTCGTCCTTTCGCATAGAAACTCGAATGAAACAACAAAACAAAAATGACTGAGGGCAGTAAAAACAAAAAGGAGACAAAAACTTCTATGAACCCAAAAATTAGCTTCGATTTGGGGTGTCAGCGGAATTCAATTTCTATTCCCCTCAGAAGACAGTTTTAAGGATGTCTTTTTTTTTTTGGGTTAAATCGAATAAACTGCTTATAGATTCCTTTTTGTGGTAAGGCACTTAGGCATTTTTGATGGAAGGAAGTCCCCAACTCAATGACTTGTTTCGTAATGAACTCAACCATTTCTACTCATTCACAAGGACTAGCAAATTAAATATCAATGTAATGCTCAGAGCAGCATTGAGAATTTCGGTAAATGTTTTCCTGTGTCTAAAAGGATATCACAATATCGAATTAGAATCACTTATGTGCGTTTCAACCAACGAAGTGGTCCTAGTGGAAGATTCAGCTTCTCATTTTCAATGTAATTTAAGGACATGCATCTCATCAAATGAAAGTGCATTGAATAGTTGTGTGTGTTTGTTAGCAAACACAGCACACATCAACATGATTTGCCTTTCTTAATGAACTTGCATTAAAGGCAAATTAAATATTAAGACAACAAATACCAGAGGACTAATGTCCTTGCTGTATCGCTTTTGACATGGAGAATCTTATAAGTCCGCATTGAAACATTTCATTTTACTGGAAAAATAAATGGATTCGCATTAACAAGATGCGGATTATTCTCCAAGCTTCTGAAACAAATGTCGTCCTTCTTTGCTGTGCTTTGGTTATTTATTTTCTTCCTTTTTTTTTTGCCAAAGCCAATGCGTATTTCCTTTTGGAAAGCATTAAAAATGTTAAATGTGTATCGTGATTTGGATAAAATTTGACGAAGCATGAAATGTTTTCCAAGGTAAAAGCGATAAGCAAATTCTGTTTAAAATAAATGTCCTTCTTTGCTCTCCCAAAAATTAAGTACGCTCGACTTGAAAAGGATATGGATGGAGTTAGGAGTTAGGATTAACTCCAGGTAAGCTATAGACTCGGATTTTATAACGAATGAAGATAAAGTGAATTAAATTTGAAAGCACGATGGCGATGACATCTCTGGAGTACCTATATTAATCCGTCTTCGAGGGATTGCCTTAATGCTGTCGTAATTCGATGGTGGTTTTTAAATAAGGTTCCCCTAAATAAAGCTATCCAAGTCTGTTAAAGAATAATGGCATCGACTTTCATGGGCAAATCTCTTGGGCGTACAGTTAAAGCAACATTGAGATTAAATGGAAGCCCTTTATGTCTTTATATTATTGTCATGAAAATTAATACTATAGTACAAGCAACTGTGCATAAGTCTCTTCATTGTGGTAGGGATGTATATTAGAGAAAGGGTTATAAAGGGAGAGACTGAAGAGCAAGGATAATGAGAGCCAGTGGGTTTTCAAGAGAATCTGCACACAAAAATAAAGTAAGCAGCAGTGCACAGCATGAAATTTTACTGTGTACTCAGTATAACCTCTCAAAAACTTTGATCTATAAGGTCAAGACCATCCTAATATTGGAAAAGAGAAAAAATGGAACCCCTGATTTATTCTGATGCCTGACAGTTGGATGATGAAGTTAGAATTTTTGATTTTTGATTTTCTATGTTTAATGAAGTGATACCACCAACGTCATTGATGCAAGCACAAACAAAAGTGGATCAAAATGGCTACCCTGAGGAACACCATAAGAAAAATCTATTGGACTAGAAACCACTTTTCTGGAAACAACTCTATATACACGGTTCTCGTGATGGGGTTTGACCCATTCGATTGTTAAGCCAACATTTAGTTTGAGGTTGATAATTTTGCCAAATGCCATACTGAAATCGGTAGTAATTACTTCGACCTTGTTGCCTCCTTTCAGAGCCAGAGAGTCAATGATAAATATTTGGCGAAAATAGTCGAAGTAGACCCTTCCTTTGAAGAATCTTGATATAGAAACAATTGATAGAATTGATTGATATAGAAACAATTGATATGCATAAAATTATAGATAATCGTACACAATGTCTTGGGAACTGGGAATTGACGGAAAGCTCATATCAATCGCTCCACAACTCTCGTTTTGGCTCTTGAAAATTCGGGAAATAAAAGAATTTTTCTAAAGAGGAGGTAGATTAGATTGATTAGATTTAGGGGACGGGTGGAGCTCGCTCAGCTCCGGGCACTGCGGTGTCTGAATGAAACCTATTGGGCCAGCCCATGTGAGGTTTCAGGACAGTTCTCCTGCTCCTGAGCGCTGGACATTCTGCAATAATGTGCAGAGATGTTTCTTCATTTTCGAGGCATAGTCTACAGATGGGGTCCGCTACCAGCCTCATTTGGTGAAGATGTTTCTTTAAAGAACAGTGACCGGTTAGTAGTCCTGTGCAAATTTTTAGGGTTTTCCTATTGAGGTTCAGTAGGAATTTTGATGTTTTTTCAGTATATTCTGGCAAAAAAGAGTTTTGGACAGGTTTGTCCAGATGAGTTACTCCAAGCTTTATTTGATTCTTCCAGTAAGATGTTCTTGGCAGTGCTTTTATTTACACCGCAGAAGGGTTCAGGACCGACGAATGGTTTAGATGCGCCCTTCTTTAGCTATAAGATGTCTGCCTTCTCGTTACCATCATAGCCATTGTGTGCTGGAATCTAGTGGAGGATTACAGTGTTTTTCCTTGCTAGTTCAGAGAGTGACATGACTGTCTCTGAGTTGGATCTTATGACAGGTGAGCTTAACGTCTTTAGTGCAGCTTTACTGTCTGAAAAAATGAATATTCTTCTGTTTTTCGTGTTCGATGAACATATTATTATTCTCGAACATTCATTAATGGCAAAGACTTTGGCTTGGAAAATGGACGAGTGACTGCCCAGACTTACTGAGAAATTCGTTCTGGGACAGTCGCTGAAAATGCCGGAACCTGTACCAGTTTCCATTTTTGAGCCGTCCGTATACCAGACCATATCTTGCCTTGAAGGATGAAGTTATGTGTTCTCTCAGTCTTCCCTAGGGGGGATGACAATGGAGAAGTTGAGGTCAAAGAGGAGGTAAAACTGCCTTGGAAGATTACAATAACATGGAACTGTCGGAACTTATTCAGATATTCAGCCAAAGATTAGAGCTATTACTACTTACAGTAACCTGCAAAGTGCTCAAGTTGCTTTCATACCGGAAATTGGTACGCAAGACTACTAACTAGTCGGGAGCCTTAGACCAATTAGTCTGACCTCCACCTTCTTTAAAGCGTTCACAAAGAAGCATTTTGCGGTGGGACATTGAAAGTTCTTTTGGCCTTTCGATTCCTTTCTCAAATGAAGTCGAATATTTTGGAGTAGTCCCAAATAGCAAGAGTCTTTGGAACAAATAGGTCACGTTGAAAACTACTTAAGCATCTGTCAGGCTTCCAATTGGTGGAAGAAATATCCTTTGGATACATACGGCTGAAAGTAGGGCGGGCCAATAATCTCCTATCTGTCAGTTGTTTGGTAGGATTCAAATGTACTGCTTTTTCTCCTTTTGTAAGTTTACATAACACTGGCTGGTACTTAATAAATTTCATCGCCCTGAAGCTTACGCATACGAATTTACTATCAAGGTGTTATTCGCACTGGAACTCCTATTGCCTCGCAAACAGCAAATCTTTTCACTTTTGTGAAGATCAAAAAAATAAATAAATAAATAGGATGACACAACCATGCCATGTGCAGGAAAGGAGAGAATTTACTACCCCAGGACTTGCCAATTCTTCGCAAAAGGCGATATACCAGTGGAAAACATTTTTCGCTTCTGTTGGGATTCGAACCACGAACCTCCCGGTTAGCAGGCTGACATGCTAACTATCACCCCACGAGTACCACTGAAGATCAATTGTTTGGAAAAGCACACCTTGTAAGGCACACTCTCATCAGCCCTCCGTCGAATGCAGACATACTATGCTACCTACAAGTGACCCTTTTCTCAGGGAATCCTGCGGAGAGAGTTGTAAAACCACGAGAATCTTCCTCTGAAAATGAGGATTCTTACAATTTGGTTTCAGACACTCGGCATAAACACGGCACTGTGCGAAGATGTCCAAGAAGGCCCAAGTCCAGCGTCTTCAGTATGTGGACTTTCACTAACGATTATGGATCCGTCAAAAGCATAACCGTAGATGGAAAGCTTCCGTCGAATTCAGACAAACATACGCTGCTTATTACAGCAGCATTCTTTGATTATTCTGCGAAGATGTCGTAAACGGTAACAAAAGAAGATCGCTATATGGCAGTGAAGCGGCCTTGTAATTTTGTACTTAGACAAGTTAGTAGTTGGAAGACTTTCAACAGAGTAAAAGTAAGAACTCTTCCTCTTTGCCTTCCTAACTAATTTACATCAGTTTACAATTATTTCTATGTGCTGAGCCGATCATGTATACCTTTTATTGCATAAAAGCTTTTGAGAGGTTCAATATACTTAAAAAAAAGAATTATCTATTCCATCACACAGATGCTGTCATACAAA